>PVKM010008117.1:0-39833 GCA_004027735.1 Carollia perspicillata
AAAATGAAAGATAAAAGAATAGTTGAGGAACATTTGAGAAATAAAATTAAAAAGACTTTGTAACCTTGGACTGAGAGGAAGAAAGCCATTGAAAATGAGACCTGGGCAATAAGATGGAGAGAGAGAGACATGAAGGCAGAAGAAAGTGAGATAAGTTTGTCTGTAAGGATAAATCAAACAGGGTTTCTTCATGGAATGAAATTGTCCAAATATACTGTAGGACCCCTTCAAATATTGGATTTTCATAATGCCACTGGCTCATGGAAATATTTTCTACTCCATGAAAGCAACACAGAAGAGAAATTGAATCTTGAGGACTGAGGAATATTTTAGTGGAAGTACAGACATCAGGGAAAATATTCATGCATCAACACAAAGGAAAACTATTAGGTATCTGAGATAAGATGATAGCACAGGGAAAAAAGGCAGATAACTGGCTGAAATGTTTAAAAAGTGTGATGTAGAATGATTTTGAAGGAGAATATTAAAAATTTCCATTGATATTGCTTTCAAAATGAAAACTTCTAAAACAACTACCACACATTTGAAGAAGAATGCATGTTGAACTTTGAACTAGGATGATGCTTTGATACATACCTTCATTTAGGAATGTGGAACTATTTTACTAATATAACTTGATTAATTTCCTCCCAATAAAGCTTTAACTATGTCATGCCATAGTTATTATTTTATTTTTATGAATCTTATAAGAACTATAGTTTCCAGAACACCCATCAGCAGTGAGGGAAAAACAAACCAACACTGAAAATGCATTGTGGAGTAAAAGGCATGACCACACACTGCAAAAATCATAACTAGACAAATCAAACTAATCCTCACCTCAATTTCTCTTTTAACTTTAACTTTTTCTTCAGTTTTTCTCAAGTTTTCACCTGCTTTATTTTTTTCTTCTAAAAACCGTTGTTTGCTGGAGAAAGAAACAAAAATAAATAACTACAGATGCTTCAAAGCTTTATGTTACAGAACAGTCATTTAGGTGCAAGGGAGAAAATGGCTAAGGATTCCTGAGTTCTTGTAAACTTTCCAATCACCTTGAAGTCCCTTATCAAATTGAAATTCCCACTATTTTCCCAAAGAACCCTTCTTTCATTTCACCTTCTTACATGCCATTTCCTTCCATTGTAATGATCTTTTTTTGTCATCTTCCTCTTTTTTAAACCTCCCCAGCTTAAATTCTCCCTTCTTTAAGAAGACATCTCAGACCTCAAAGGGAAAATGAGATCTACATCTGTCACTGTAGTTTCATACCTGAATATTCTCCCCTTATGGGATGCTTTCATTTGGTCTTGTAATATATGTATGTGTGTGAGTATAGCCATAGCTTATTTCTGCTGTTTAATCTTAAGCTTCCTGATAATAGGGATCTTCATTCATTCATTCATTCATTCATTCATTCAAACACTGAGTTAGTAATGATGTTTTGGCAAGCAGTAGCCTGAGCCCTGGGCATATAGTACAATAGTACACAAAACAAACACATACCCTTTCTTTTTAGAACTTATAGCCCAGTAGGGAAGACTAATAGTCAACAAGAAATAATTATCCAGTTACCATCTGCAATGATTGTTATAAAATAAAATCACTGAGTTATAAGGATTGGACTTCATTTAGGGATTTTAGGAGGTCTTATCCAAGGAGGGATAATGATGAAATGCAGACCACAGAAGAGAAGACATAAGCTGGCCATGGCTGACACACTGTCATGGAGGAGCATAAAGACAGCACTTAGAGAGTTCAAGGGTCTGAAAGATGACTGTCACAATGGGATAATTACTGAAGGGAACAGTTCAAGTTTTGATACTTGCATTTCCCCTCATTTTGTATTGTGACTGTCTCGTAGAAAGCCTTACACAATTCACGAGAGGAAGAGTTAAGAAGTGTTTTGTAATCCAGTCTTTCAACTGGAAAATAGGATCCATTTGTACTCAGAAACAGACATCCATCATTAAGATCTACTTACTAGGTGGTGTTATGATTTGTAGAGAATATGAAACTGTTAGAAAAATTCTGAATAACAATTCTTCACCTCAATGCTATTTTTACTCATCATTACAATCGATCTCCACTTCACCTTCTGAGTCATTCCAAAGAAAACACATATCTACTTACAAAATTTCAGCACACAGGGCACATTTGTTGCCATGCATTCTGCCATCAGGGCCACGGATGGGGTCACTCTCCCGTGTGCAAAAAAGTCTTCCATTCCTCACTTGGTTTTCATATTCCTTGCAAAGATCCTTTAAAAATACAAGTAATAACATTGAACATTTTTCTGCATTTTAATACACAACATGTACACCAGGGGTTCACAGTCAAAGAACGCCAGGTTTCAAAAATGTTGGTAACATATAACATGTTAATGAGAATTAGTAAGAAATAGTAACTACATTGTGAAATTACTCAGTACTGATATCTGCAAGGTGGTATATTTATTAAAAGGTAAAAGAGCCTTAGACAGAATAAGGTTGAGAAAGTATTTTCTAAAACTAGATAGTACTTATTAACTTTCAAATCTATGAAAAAAGATGGTAGAAAAAAACAAAGTTCTTTCATGGAGTTCCAACAAAATGAAGCAGCCAAGAAAAACAAAAGTTGCTCATGTGCAGAATACAGAATGTGTGAGGTGAGATACATACATGCTCCTAAATGTGGAGCAAGTCAAAAACAACCCAAACTAGTTGGCAAGGAAAAAAAATACACTGGTATCCAACAGCATTATGCTCACTTTAATTTGTTTTCTCCATGGACCTGTACATCATATTTATGAACTCTGCCTCCTTCATAGATATTAACTTCTAATATGATGGGCGGACACCTCAGAGAGAGTGAATCTAATTTTCATTCACTCCCCAACTTAGAGAGGTAGAACATCGTGATGAATATTTACTTACAGCACCTTAACAAGGTTGTGACTTCCCCCTATAGTCTGAGAGGTTTGTACCCAGATTTCTTGATGCCTTGGTATAGTACTTTCAGATTTTTCTTTTTGTGTTAAAAACTCTACTATGTGATGTGGGCTAAATTCACACACACACACACACACACATACATACATACATACATGCATGCACATATTCCAAATTACTCTAGACTTGGGAATCTGTGTCAATAAACATATTTTGTGGTGACATATATTACTGGAATATAACCTACCCCAAAATGCTTCCCTTTAGTCTTGTCTTCAACCATATGACTTTCATCTTCCCAGTTAGCCAAGAAAATATGAACATTAAGAGTGGTTCGGAGTCAGAAGACCTGGGCAGCTAAATTGTGCTTCAAACTCACCAGGAGTCCACAGCAAAGTCCCACCACCTTTGAAACCCCCGTCCTACCATCTACACAAGGAGGTTTTTGGAACAGATACTTGTTAGGACCATTTCTAGATGTTGAATTCTCTGATTTTTAAAAAAATAACATATGTTTGATTAGGACACTTTAAAAGAAAACCCTAATGGCCTCCTAATAAGAAGATATTTAGTTTTGGAAGAGACATGCGTGTGCTCCAAAATCCCTGGTTGTAACAATCTAGGAATACAGACACCGAAGACAGTCACCTGATAGTGATGACATGGTAGGTAAATTAATGCTCAATGATTCCCATAAGAGAAACAATGATAATTTCAGTTTATAAGTTGTGATTCATCCAAGGAAATTCTGAAGAAATACTTTTGTGAGCAACCCATTGACAGCTTAATTATGGGGCCGCTATTGAGCCATCCGAGTAAAGCAGTCCTATTCCAGATGATCGTGTCCAATGACCCCACCAAAACAATGACAGCAGCCACAGCCGGGATGAGGGAAAAGCAGCTGAGATGTGATGAAAGACAAGGGAGAAGAACTCTCTGTGTCAATGGAGTAACACAATGCTGACTATCACAAGATGACCCAAGGTTTTCGACTGAAATTTAACAACCACCACTAAAGAACTGAGGTTCAAATTTCAGTGAGTGTTGAACAAATAGTTGACAGCTCTTAATGTTTCCTGTTTCTTAACCAAAACACTGAATACCCCCTACAGGGTGGGAAATCTGCTTCATTGAGTAGCATTATGAAGTGCAAGGTCAGGGCTTGACTACCATAAACTGGACCTGTGTCTCCCTTAAGAAAACGTGTTCCCCACAATCTGCAAAAATAGTGTACTTGTATTAGCACAAAAAGGAGCAAGATGTAGAATCCCAACCCAACAGGAGAGCAGAACTGAACTCATTTAACTGACCTCCTCATTTTGCTGAGAAGAAAGTTGAGGCCCAGAGAGAAGAGGTGACTTTCGCAGTTTCACACACCCAGAGCATGACAGAAATAAGTGTAAATAAAACTCAGGTGTTCAGACTTCTCAACAAAAAGCTGGTCATTCTGCAAAGGAACTGCTATCACTGTTATTGAAAGCAGCTTTCATAACCTTGGTGATTTAAGAAATTCAGGCTGCATTACCTACAATGCCTGTTCTATTAACAAAATAAATAATATTTTCATGCTGGATGGAAAAATTGAATCATCTAAAACTTTTTTCAAAACTTAATCTTCATTGTATTTTTAAAACCCCAATCTCAACATTTGTGTGAGATTTTCATTTAACAGAAGCAAGACCTTGATAAACATAGGCTTCACTAAACATAATAACCACAATGGAAAAATGAATAATTCCAACTTCTGTCAATGAGATTATACATAAAATATACCAGTAGATGTAGTGTTCAAAAGACTCTAGAATTATTTTTAAAGTTATTCCCATCTAATTTATATTATATTATTATGTTGCATTTTTAAAATAATTTCTTCAAATCAAGATTAATTTATACTAAGTCAGGGAGAGTCTGGTGGAAATTAAGCATAATTTAATTTGCATAAACTTTCCAGCTTACTTTTTTTTAAGCAAAGGGGAAATTTTTATATTTTGAGCTTTAGGTGGGAAATGCTGTTTTAAAAATAAATTTGATGATTAATATGGTAGGAATTGTCAACTTGGGGAATTGTGAAATTAAGAGAAAGAATTCAATGTGATAATGGAAGACAAAAACATTATTAAATTAGCTCAAACATTCAAGTGTATGTTTGTTAATATTTGTAGCCATAAGAACCAAATTGTGTTGGTGAGTAATTTACCTCTTTAGCACTTCGTCGAGTTCTGGTTTCATCCTGTTGCTTACTATTTTCTTCAGCTTCCTTTAAGCTGTTAGAAAGAAAACAGTTGGTCAGTTTATGGCTCAGTCATATTTTCAGTGTCCAGTTCTGTGCCAAGCACTTTCCTATCCCTTGCTCTAACTTGTTAAACTGATCTATTTACATGAGACAAGCCCTTTTTTTCTATGTTTTGAATGTCTGAGCCAGAAAATTGCTAAAGATAAGGAAGGGTGTGAAACTGAGTCACCAATGGTCAATTAGAAGCTTTGTTCTGTACAGCTGGATGGGTGTGGCTCCTTGATTGACAAACTGAAGATTCTCAGTAAAATTCCCTTCAACTGGCAGAACCAGGAGCTTTAAAACAATGCTGTGACCAGGTGAAACCAAACTGAGTATTTGCAATATTGTCATCCACACCCTCGGAATAGCTTTTTAGATCTTGCAAAGTATTTGTTTGCCTTCATGTAAAAGCATCATTGTTAATAAAAGCTAGAAGAAGCTGAGTTTCTAAGTCCTTTCCTATCACCTATTATTCAATTCCAGCAAATTCTGCATTATTATCTTAGTTCTACACAGAAAGAAGCCAGGAGTTAGAGGTCAAATTCCCTTTTTTAGCTAGTGAATGAAAAGAAATAGAAAGTCACAGAATTAGTGCAGGTTTGAACAGTAAAAGCATATGTCCTCTAGGTTTAAAAAAGTGGAAATTAGTCAGATACCTGGTCTAGAAACCAGTGGTAATCAGTGTTTTGTAAACCTGATAATACATGCCCTTAAATTCTACAATAGTGTACTGTAATTTTTAAAAGTGGTGTGAAGTATATTAATCTGTAAATCTTTCTCTGTCCAGGTGTCAAAGGTCCCAGTGATGTATATAGATAGAGCACTGTACAGCTTGCTGGCATGTGGTTTAGAGAGTCTATATCTTGTTTAATACCCAGAATATTAAACACTCATTGGACTGTATTCATACCTGGCTTTCAGTGCCTGGAGCTATGTCAGGTACCCAGGGAAAGATTAACCTGACAGTCCTTCCCTTTCATTAATTCCACTTTTTATGGTAATAATGAATTCAGCCACATTAGTATTATTATTATTATTTTAAATTAGACTGTCATTTTAGTAAGTCTCTATACATGTCCAAATGAAGCAATGCCTGCCAAATAACTGATCTACCTAGGTTATTCCATATGAAAGTGCTTTTTAAATTTTAAAGCATGCCTTTTCAAGTCATTATAATTAAACCAATTATAGCCTTGAATTTAATAACTAGCATAACCACCTTATTTTCTCCTTTTAAGAAACTTTAGCAGATGATATGAATTAAAAAGAGAAAAGCCACTCTGTCTTCACCTTATGAAGACAGAGGATTGCATGCCTCATGAAAAGCACTTTCTCTCTCTGTGGAGTGGTTGTTAGGATGGCAACCAAGTGCATACTCTTCAGGGTCACCCGCTTGCCCCGCCTGGGGACCCTGATACTCACAACAGCTCAGCACACATTGCACACTTATTCCCATGCGTCCTTCCATCGGGACCAAGAACTGGATCATTTTCCCTTGTGCATCCAAGTCTCCCATCCTTCACATAAGGCCGGAAAGCACTACAGAGATCCTAGAGCACAGAAAGGAACTTGACATTTGACAGCTTGATTATAATGCTCACAATGCTATTTTCAGATTATTTTCTAGAACTCAGTGCTTTTCTGTCCAATGCATACGAGCCTCCTAGACCAGTCTTGGATGTGAAGAAGTAGCTTAGTATTGTGTAATTCACAGTTAAGTTTTGAACTCATTTACTGATTTATTAATTTATTAGTAAACATGGGTAATCCACTGTGTGCTAGAACTAAGGTAGAACACTGTCCTGGCCCTCAGCTTGCTCACCATCTCCTAGGTGACATAGATGCAGACTTAAAACATGTGCTAAATGTCCTGGTGGAGGTAACCTCAGGTGCCTACAAAAAGGGCACCAAACCTTGACCTAGGAAAATCATTCAGCAGGAAAAAATTAAGTGTGACATAGTGAGACATTCACTTCCCTCCTCCAACATCACAGGCTCACAGAATTTTAGTGTAAAAAGAAGCTATTCATTCAAATCTCACTTTTAGATATGGAAATCTGGGACAGTATGGTTAGGTAATTTGCACAAGTGACAGTGCTGGGATTTCCAGTACTGACTGAAGTGGATGACCTTTCTCCTACAGGTGTAGTTTCCTTTTAACGAATTTTCCTTCCTTCCCTTCCCTTTTCCTTCCTTCCTTCCCTCCCTTCCTTCCTTGTTCCCTTCCATCTTTTCATAGAAAGCTGAAGTAGAGCTAAAAGTTCCGACATTTGTCCTCACCTGCACCGGATTGCTGCTTTCACATGCCCCTTCGTTTTTTATGCCAACTTGAGACCTGGTTTTACTGGAATTGAAAGTTAGACACAGCAGTTTAGTATTACAGAACTTCTCATCATTCAAGTGTTAACTTACCTTCATTGCTTTGTATTTGCTCTTGAAAACAGGTGTCATGTTACAATCTTTACTTCTTCTAAGGAAAGTCTATTTTATAATTTGGAGTCAAAGCAATGAAATCACAGTAATGGGCCAATAATTTTCACACCTGTAAATGTTATTTCCAGAATTTGTTTCTCTATGTCCAGAGGAATCCATATCAGAATCAGAAGTGTGGGGGGAAAGTAAAGCTTATAACTAGATATTAGATGCCCCCAAGGAACTTTGTTGTTGTTGACATTGTTATTGGCTTCAATAAACAAATTTAAGTTTATATTATCTAGCATCCTATTATACCATTCTTCATTTGGGTTATGCTAACTAATATTTTGTTTTTCATGGAAAGTATATAAAGTCCTAAGAATTAATCTAATTCAGTCAAATAGAACTTTAAAAGCATATCTGAAAACATCAAACCATAAATGCAGGATATACTTCCTACTTTCTATACAGATAAGGCAGCTTACAAGTAAAGTATTTCTAAAACAATAAAAATATAATACAAACAAGGAAAGTAAACACTAAGTAATTCAAGTGATAAGTAAAAGAGTTATATAAAACTATCAGCTGAGGAAAACAAGAAAAGTAAATTCTAATATAATTCCAGAGACTTCTAATAGACAGAGCCAAGAAGGAAACAATGGGCAGTGTGACTCTCTCTGTACAGTAGAAGAAGTAGGCCAGAAGGCAGGAGAGAGAAACTGTCACTGGAGCCAGAGATGTAAAGAATCTGTCACAGGATTCCCCACATAAGATACAGTAGGAACAAAATGTGCAGTGTACTCGCAGTAGTGTCACAAAACGTATATCCAATAAAAACTTGTATGTTCTTTCCATGTCTGTTTTTGTGTTCTGTTTCTTTATCTTAAGCCTTGGTAAGAGTTGAAGATATAATTTTAGAGCATATTTCTAAAAATGCAGTCATGTATAAGATCAGAATGCTTTAATTCAGTTGTGTTTTGGCTGATATGCTTATTACAAGGAAAAATAAAGCTTGCAGAAACTTGAGGACTGAAAATTTATGTTGGTTGTATACTTGCAAAAACCTAGGAGCATACAATTCAAGATTGAGGTCACAAGTCAGAACCTGCAAAGCAGGTATGCTATCTTGTTAGCTGAAGACAATCAATAACCAAACCTACTAGTGAGGGTGGAGAAAGAACCAAGTGGGAACAAAATATAGGACAGCAAGACACTTCAGGGATGTTGCAAAGGTTGAATAGATAGGAAGAAGTTCAATATTAAAAGTCCCAATTACCTACTCTAATACTATGAAACACTGAGCACTTAATAAATATAAGTTGATGATTAAATAATTCTCTGTGAAAAACAATATACTCAGAAAATGAGTAATAAGTGTGTGTCATATATTGTTTCTATGTATACATATGCTTGTGCATGTACATATATATAGGTAAGTATATATATGTGCGTGTGTATATATATCTCTGTACTTCACAGAGACAATAATAACCATCTGATAATTAGCACACAAAAGTGCTTTGTAAAATACAGTGTTGTAAATATTTTTTCCTTTACCTGTAGTAAAAGAAGTGGTTCTAATAATTTATGGATGACTAGCTCCCACAAAATGAATCATTAAAGACCATAAGAAAAAAATGTCACATGATGATACAGAGAACAGGCTTCAGGGAGAAAGCCTGCTTCAGAGAATACTTACATGTTCTCAGCACACAGGTCACATCTGCTGCTGTATGTTTTCCCGTCTGTACCACAAACAGCTGCATCCTCAAGGGGGCAGATAAAGTCCCCATCTCCTTCTCCTTTCCTGAAATCAATGCAATTCAACTGCAAGAGACATAATCAAAGAACATCAAAATATCAAGAGATAAAACATTCCTTAGGTGCATAACTAGGTTAGTTTTAAGTTCACAACAATATAACGCATTGGAGAAGAAAAACATATGAAGGAGACCATAATGAGCTAATAAAATCATAGATAGTAAAACATGATTCAAGAACAGCAATATAATTGGATTTCAGAAGTACGGTTTTGGTATCATTTCCACTGCTTGCTGTCTGTGGTAGATAGACCGAATCACCTTTGTGAAACTGAGTACTGTCTGGACTCTTTGACTACCAGATCCTGCCTGCCATTCTATAGTGGTATTGCAGATAAGAGATTTGAAAGCTCTCCATAAACCACAAGTGGCAATAAAGTTTCTATTATTCAGATTAAGGCAGTGATAAAGAGCCAGACTGCTAGGTTTATAGTTCTAACTCTGCCACTTACTGGCTGTGTGATTTGGAAAAGTTACTTAACCCCTCTGTGCTTTAGTATCCTCATTTGCAAAATGGATATATTGTTAGCAAATCCTCATGATTATAAACAGATTTAACTATATTAATATATGTACAGCATTTAAAACTGTGCCTAGTACATTATAACCATTTACTGTTATTGTCTTTTCTTGCCACCGTTGTTTTCTCTACTGATAATCAAGCCAATAAAACTAATTACCTTTTGGGAACAATGAGAGAAATCCCCAAATCATGACTCTGGTAATATGACATGACTTAGGAACAAATCTGGATAGTGACAAAAACAACTACACTGGGTAGTAACTGAAGATCAGCATTTAAGTCTCAGATCAGACACCCACTTACTTCACCTCTTTGAACTTCACTTTCCTTATCTGAAAAATGGAATTCAGGCCCTATCCACATTACAGATTTATGTTGAAGACCAAATGAATGCTTATGAAACAGTATTTGGCAACTCACTATTGTAACATAAGCTAACTTAGAAAAGATATAGAGATAACATAAATTTACTTTCTATCTAAAATCAAAGAATAGAACTAGAGGCTTTTTTAATGATGTCATGTTGCAGAGTAAAATTTTTTATGTCATTATTATCATAAAACATTTTAGTTAAGGATTTGAAACACTTAAAATATAGACCTATGACCATGTACACCATACAATATAAATAATAAAAATAGAATGAATACAAGTATATAATGGATTTGTAGAAAGAAGGTTACATTGAGAAACATTCCTAGAAGCCAATGAAGAAGGAAAAAATTACAATAGAAAAGAAAAGCTAGAGAACATACCCCACTATTCATGTCATAAGGTGTAAAAAAATAGAGTGAAAGGAAGAAAAGTAATGGTTCTATGTGTTATTGTCATTCATTCAGTTTTTCACTGATTCCTTCAAAGCCTTTACACATTCACTAGGGTCTAGGCATTCCACTAGAGGTCACACTGGCACAGCCCAGAACAAAACAAAACAAAACAAAACAAAAGAAATACATCCTCTAAGAAACTTACCTCCCAATGGGAAGAGATAGGGAACAAATACAAGTAATTTTAAATTAAAATGAGGGCTATGAGAAATAAACTGAACACTGTAATAGTAGGTAGAAGAGTAGCTATTTTAAATATAGTGTCAAGAACGATCTCTCTGCAGTGGTGGTATTTGCAGTGACATGAGATCAGTGAGAAGGAGCCAGCCTTTGAAGATCTGAGGGATGGACATTCTAGGCATAGAGAACTACCATTACAAAGGATTTCTGATAGGAACTAGATTGTTCTGTTCAATGGACAGAAAGAAGAGAAGTATGTCTGGAGCATAAGGGAACAGCAGGGGAGCTGCTGGTTTCTCTAAAAAATAATTTCTGGCCCTGGCTGGCATAGCTCAGTGGATTGAGCACGGGCCTGCGAACCAAACGATGGCGGTTCGATTCCCAGTCAGGGCACATGCCTGGGTTGCAAGCCAGTTCCCAGCAGGGGACGCATGAGAGGCAACCATACATTGATATTTCTCTCCCTCTCTCCTTCCCTTCCCCTCTAAAGATAAATAAATAAGATCTTAAAAAAATAATAAAAATAAAATAAAAAATAAAAAATAATTTCTGTTGATTTCTGTTGAAACAAGGGAAGCATCAACAATATGGATCAAAATCATTCTCTTCCACGATCACTGCTGTCCCCCTCCCTCAGAACATCAACAGCAGCATACCAGGTCACAGGTGTTAGCAGAATGACGACAGCAGAGCAAAGCCCAGCTGGGAGGTGATGAGAACAGGTGCAAACATTTACCACTCCACCTCCTTCTCCTCCAAGCCCCAAGGGCTGGTGGATCGCAGCCTACAGAGAACACCTCTTTCTAATGCTGATGATTTCTGAAAGCTTACAGACAGATTCCTGATCTGGTGGAGTGGTGGCAAATTGGATTGTGCAACATTGGTTCCAGAACCTTCAGCTGTGGGCCTACCCTTTTCCTTACTTATACTCACCAGGAGAGCAACAAACGCTTGACCTTCCATGTTATCTAACTCATGTTAGCAGAAAAGAACAAAACAAAACAAACTAAAGCCACTATAAAATATTACAGGAAAAATATCTGAATATCTAAGGAGTAAAACATCATTAAAATATGGTGATATGGATAATATTCAGTATCAATTGAAACACAATTATTGGATGCATATCAAGAGTGTAATTATACTTTAGAGAGATAAGGGAAGATACCTGCAATATGAAGCAAGAAAAGTTTATACAGGAAGACAAAAGTAGAAGTTTTAGATATGAAAAATACTTAAGTGGTATGAAATAAGCTAGTATAAAGAATAAAAATAGGATAGATGCAAACATATAATGACTCTGTGAACCAGAAGATTAGATTAGAAAACTCTCATAGAAGACATAAAGAAAAACTAATTTTTCCTTCCACTATTGCTTGAAAAAATGCACCTCTTCAATCACTGGGGGAACATGCCATATATTTCAGTTTAGGTTGAGTTAACTATTAGTGTTGCTCAAGTATTCTACCCATTTGATGATATTTTGTCTAGCTGTTTATCAGTTTATGAGAGTAGAGCATTAAAACTTCTAAACATTATTGTTAAATTGTCTATTTTTTCTTTTTGAGCTTCTTTAGGTACATATATGTTTATAATTGTTTTATCTTCCTAAAATATTCATACTTATAAAATTATGAAATGTCCCTATTGTCTCTAATGTTATTTTGTGCTAATGTCTATTTTGTTAGATAGTAGTAATGCAAATCCCACTCCCTTATATTGGCATGGTGTCACCCTTTGATCTTTCCAGACTCTTTGTGTCTTTGCATTTAAGGAGTATTTACTGGAGACAGTTTATAGTTGCTTATTAATCATATAACAATCTCTGCCTTCCAATTGGATGTTAAATCATTTATAATGAACATTATTGACGCGGTTGTATTTATATTGCTGTTTCTACTTGTTTTCAATGTGCTCTTACTCTTTTTATTTCTCCATTCTTCCACTACTGCTTTCTTTTGGGTTAAATATTTCTAATGTGTCTTTTTAATTCTTTCCTATATTTTATATATTTATTACATGTCTTTTTCCTAGTAGTTACTTTAGTGACTACAATATACATCCTAATTTGTGAGCTAACTACATTTTAATCATTAAATCTGATAAAATACAGAAACTTGGCCCTGGTAAAGCTCTGTTTCCTCCCCCTTGCACTATAGTTATCATATGTACTATTACTATATACTCAATCAAAAGCATTATAATTATTGCTTTATACCATATCATATTTTTAAAAGAAGCTAGGTGAAAGCATGAAAAATAATTTTATAGAGTACTTCCTATTAACCCATATATTTACCATTTCTGATGCTTCTCTTTCTGTTGATTGTACAGAAAGAACTAATTATATTATTTGTAAAGCAGGTCTGTAGCAACAAATTCTCTTATATTTCAGTGACATAGGGATATCTTTCTTTTGCCTTCATTTTTGTAGAACAATGTTGGTAGATATAGAATGTTGGTCAACATTCTTGCTTTCAGCACTTTAATGAACACATCATCCCTTGCCTTCCAGCTTTCCTTGTTTTAGAGAAGCTGGTCATTAACTGTAACCTGTATATAAAATGTCAGCTGTATTTTGTCACTTTACAAATGCTTTCTTGCTGTCAACATTTTGATCATGATGGTCCTGGATATGAATCTCCCTGTATTTATCCTGTTTGGAACTTGTAGAAATTCTTGAATCTTAAGGGTTATTTTTTTCCTTCCAATTTGACACATTTCAGGTCATTATTTCTTCAAATAAATTTTCTATTTTTCTCTCTGTTGTATTTCTAATATTTCTACTGTATTCCTATTTGTATTGTCAGGCTTGTTGTTTTCTCAAGAACTCTGTGACTTTGTTTTACATCAGTGTTTTTTCTCTTTGTATTTCACTGTTAACTTTGATCTTTCTATAAATGTACTCATTTGTTTTTATGCAACCTTAGATCTGCTTTTGAGCTCTCTACTAAATATTTCATTTGAGTTACTGTTCTCTTCAACTCCAGAATTTACACCTTGATATACAGTGGCACTTCGGTATTCATTGTTAATTTGTTCTGGAACTCATGATGAGTGCCAAAACTGACAAGGGATGAGTAAGTGACAAATGATGAATGATGAAGCATTTTCTCTTGTGGGGCCATGTCACGACTCATACAAGTTCTAGCAAGTGCAAGTGCTGAAACATTTTTTTCTTGACAAAATGATATGAGTACTGGGTTTGATGAGTTCTGAAGCTGATGAGCACCGAGGTATGACTGTATATACATTTGTATGCTGCTTTAACTGAAATCCATAAGTCTCGGATTGTTGTTAGAACCATCGTTATAATCCAAATATATATATTTTTTCACTGAAGAATCTATTTGTTTATTCACTGTTGTTAAAATTTTAAAGACTCTTCATATTTGGGTTTCTTGAGTATTTGAACACTTTTTAAATAGCTGCTTCAAGTCTGTCTGCCAAATTTAACACCTGGAGACACTCAGTTTCTATTAACTTTTTTTTTCTGCTCCTGAGTATGGGTCATGCATCCTATTACTTGCACATTTCATTTTTTTGAAAACTAGACATTTTTGGTAATATATTGTAGTGATTCAGGATTATGATTTTACTATAAAGATTACTTTTGCTGTTTTATTTTTGCTTGTTATCTTTGGGCTAAGTCTGTGACTTCTTCTTGTCTCATAGTGTGCGGCTATTGGTTTATCTGCTAAAAATATTAATAATTTTTTAAAGCATGGACTTCTAGGTTTTTTCCCTTGTATCTGTATAACTTGTGATAAGTCAATGAGTGGATACAGTTTGTGCTCAAACACCTCTAGTGGGCTTCTAGTGGGCTTCTAGTGGGCTTCTACCCTCTGCAGATCAGCCTGTGTACATTGGGGAGGGCATCCAAAGATCAGGCCATTTTTACATCTACTCCAGCATTTGTTTTCTCTTGGGATTTGTGTGTGTGTGTGTGTGTGTTCTAAGTACTTGTGCACAGCCTGTGGTTAACCAGGACTGTGTGAATTGGTTGGTCTCTCTTCCCTCTCTGCTGCTAATGTGTAGAAAACTCAGCCAGAAATAAGTTTGTCCCAATCATGCCGCAAACCTCAGGCCATTCTGCTTACTCTCGGTGAAGATCCTGCTTCCACCGAAAACATCTCTGCGTGTGAGTTGCCTGCTACCCGAAACCCCTTTCAACAATGGCAGCACAGTTGCTGACCCCCATAGCCTGTCCTGCTTTGGTTGGTCCTCTGCAGCAAGGAAGCAACTGAGGTAAGATGTATCCCTTCAGCAAGAAGATCACAGACTCCCACTCTGCTAATTCAAAGTTTAGCAGTTTTTCAAGGATAAGTGCTTGCTGGATGGACATAAGCTGCTCATCAATTTCCAGAGTGGTAATAATGATTGGTTTGGTCAATTTGTTTAGATTATAGTTGCATTTTGGGGAAAGATTTGCTGATCTCTTTATTAGGCCATAGTCTGCAATGTGACCATTCAGGGTTACAACTGTCTGTTGACTCCTAAACTACATTAGAATAATTACAAAGGGAAAAGTATAGGCTCATTTTACTTATAAAAATAATTTCTAATTTTCTAAATAAATATTAACTATCCAAATCCAACAACATATTTAAAAATACACCATATTTTTCTCTGTACAGTGTGCACCCACATTTTTGGTCCAGACTTTCAGGAAAAAAATCTTTCCTTTTAGTTTTTTAACTCAATGTTTTATTTATTTAGAAATAAGATGATTATTATATTACAGGATATTATTTTGCATATGGATATTGTTTTTGCTTTCTAGAGTTACACTTTTAACACATAAGTATAAATAAAAGAGTTAAAAACATTTATATTGATAAGAATTACTACTACCCATGTGTAATACGCATTTTTATTTTTCTCTCAAAAATTTGGGCAAAAAAGTGTGCATTAGACACAGCAAAATATAGTACTATGGTTAAGTATGATTTACCCTCAGAACGCCAAAATAGTTTAACATTAGCAAATGTATCAAGAAATGTGTTACATTCGTAGACTTTAAAAAATCCAAAAATTATTTCAATATTCAGAAGATTAAGAACAGAAGGTAACTTCCTCATCTTGCTGCAGTTTATATAAAAAACTGCTATAGTAAGCATTATATTTAATGGAGAAATGTTAGATGTATTCCTTTTTAGAGGAGAGAGAGGGCAGTTTGATGTTCATTATCATCACTACTGTCTAACTAGTGAACACTAGATCCTGGCCAATAATATAAAGGGAAAAAATAAAGAAGTAATAAGATTGAAAGGGAAGTTATAAAATTCCTATTATCTCCTATTTTACACAGAAAATGTGATCAACTACCAAGAAAAATACCAGAAGAATTAACAAATAAGTTAGCAGAATTTATAGAAGATATCAAGAAGTTGTTCAATATGAGATCAAGCTATATAAATCACTGGAATTTTTCTGTAACAACAATAACCAGAAGGGAATATCAAAAACAACAAAATACCAATCAAAATAGCAATATATTTTCAAACTTTTTAGATACTAGAAAAACTATAAAAATCAGTGGCGAATACCTTATATATTTTATAAAGTACACAGAAATTATAGAAATTAATGAGAAAGTAGGCTGTACTCCTGAGTTGGGCAAGTTAATATTGTAAAAAGTGAATTTTACTCAAATTAATTTATAAATTCTTTGTATCCCTAATCACATTAAGTTCCTAAACTCAAGTTGGATGTTTCATAAACTCATTAATTTTTTAAATTTCTAATAATTATATGAAAAGACAATCTATGCATAAGTAAATCAAATTAGAAAATGATAAACTAAGAAATGAAACTTGTCTTATTAGTTATCAAAGCAATAAATTAATCTGAACAGAATAGAGAACTCAGAAACACACATATACACATATAAACTTAATATCCTACAAAGTTAGCAGCTGCAATCAATGAGAAACACTGAATGAATCAATGAATTAAAGAACAAGTCTCTACATGGACCAAATACATTAGAGGTTAGAAATTATTTTTTAATTTAATCTTCATTGTATTTTTTTCCGTTACCATTTAGTCCCCTTATACCCCACCTCCCCCTAGTGATCACTGCTCTGCTGTCCATGTCCATGACTCCTTTTTCCTACTTGCTCAGTCCCTCCACCTCCTCACCTCCCCCAGCTCCTCCTCCTGCTGTCATTTTGCTCTCCATCTGCAAGACTGGGGTGGTAGAAATGAAAATTGTGAAAGAAGTCAAATTTGGGATAAAATACTTTAGAGACTGCCAACAACACTTATTAATGGATTGGATGTGAGAGTTGGGAGGTGACAGAATGACATACTAGGGAAGAAGAAACTGATGGTGTGAGAGGATGTCTGTAGAAGGGGAATTCTTGAATAAGCAAAGCACCTTATTCTGAGAGTGTCAGCATTAATTCTTGGTGGGAAGAATCTAAACAGGAAAAATGGTAGATTTTTCTCTTTTAGAGTGGAGAGAAAAATAACAGAAACAAAACAGTATAATTGCATGACTCTATTCAAATATAGACAAGAAAAACCTAAACACATTACCCAGAAGGCCATTGGCCAAACATTAATTGTCTGAATTTATAAGTAAGTAGTCTCCTAGGAAGCAAAATATGTAACCGTAAAAACTTTACTGAGAGTTAAAAATTCTAACTCAGGCATAAAATGTTAACATTCTTAAAATTTGTGTAATTTTATTTCTGAAAAATCCTATTTGAGTAAAATTCAGTAAGTTCATGTCTACATATGAAAACAACTGACTAGCAATATTTTTTTAATAGCAGGTTTGTTAAGATTGGGATGTGTGTGTATTTCATTTTTTGTCATTGCTTATATTTTGTATTTTTAAACACCATCGATTTTTCAGTTTTTCACAAAGAGAAAAGGAAGAGGAGCAATAAAAAGAATCTTACAGCATGAGCCACTGTCTAAATGAACAAACAAAGGCAGATTTGGAAGTTACTAGTAAAATTTCCTGCCCCCCATAGATATTGTTGAACATGGGAGCAGGTCTCTTTTGCTCAGATAAAGGATTTTTAAATTGACTAATTGAGGGGTGACTGTGTTATTGTTTGAAAAGTGGAACTGGTTGAGCCCTTGCAAAGAATTTGATCAACTAGATTTTCAGCAGAGGCTGAGGCTCTCAGGCACTCCTAAGTAACACTGACAAGGAAGATGGTAGATTGGTTAGACCAGGACGTTACAGTAATTTGGGTGTGTCTGCCGTGACTGATCATTTTAATTATTTGTTGGAGACTGGAAAGGAAGGAGAGAAAGAAGACATTGGAGAAGAAGCCAGCTAGGAGACACAGTGTGATGTGAGTAGTTGTCAGGGTACCTGGTGACAAGCACAGCTTTTTCTATAATTTATTGTGAGACATTGTAAGCTAGAAATTTTCTCCCATCTGGACCTAGAATTTTTATTCTTTTGTATAAATAAAAATAGTTATAAAGTGAAATGTTTGTATGGTAGGTTGCATTTGTGCAGCTTCTTCCATTTTGTGCCATTTTTTATTTAAAAAAATGTTTATAGCTCAGAACACTTTTCTCAAACAAATAGTGGCCTAAATTCTAATCTGAAAAATAGATGAAAACAAGCAACTCTAGCTAAGTTAGGAGAACTCTCCCGATATCAAAAAAGGCAACAGGAAGTAAAAGAAAAAAGAAATAATGTGAGTCCAAGACCCGCTAACACATGTTAAACACTGTAGCGGGCTTCTAAAACTTGGTTTCTCATTTGATCCACATTCCATTTCACAGATGAAACAAATGAGACTGAGAGATACATTAAATGGTCCAAGTGACAGAGACAAGACCTCTGAGATTTGAATTTAGTTGTACAGTCCAGTGAATGCTCTTGTTGGAGCTAGTACAGGCCAGAAAGAATGAAAGGACCATGGAAGGCAGACATCACACTTACTCCACCTCTTATCATCTGTCAGGGCCCAGAATGTTTTCAGAGAGTTGGGTCATGGGCTGGGCCTACAGACTAGCTGTACCGGATATTTAGCCCACCCATTAACTAAGCCATGGTCCCTCCCTTCTTAGTAGTTGGCTTCGCAACAAGTATGACCTACTAATTAGGAAATGAATAGTTCTATGTAGAGTCAAACATAATCTCGAAAGTAAATATGGCAAATTGACTCCAAAGAGTCCCTCACCTTTGCTGGGGCTGTGGCCCTGGTGGCTCTTGCTAAGTGCACGGCCTTTTTCTGGATTTCTGCTTCTTTTTCCCTGGAAGACAGCATGGAATAGCATAGTTCAGATATGCTTTGCCCAACTTTAAGGGATAACAGCACACATGGTAAACTTAATTTTGACTGTTCTCCTTAGCTCAGTCTAGTAGGTCAGAAATGGAGATATATCCAGAAATAAGCACAGGTACTGTGTATGTCTCCTCAGAACTGAAAAATATCTTAAACATGGTCCTACTAGAGGCAAGAATCTCTACCTTTAACTGCATGGCAGACTACCCCCCTTAAATACTTCCCACATCCAGGTGGTCACCCACTTGAAAGGCATCTGTACCATTGTTGGATTGCTCTCTTTGAAAGACCTTATTAACATTGAACCCAAATCCATCTTCCTGTTTTTCTACTGGTTTCAACCTCTAAGGACCCACAGGCAAACTTAGCAATCTGAAGATAGTGTTGATGCCTCGCACAGTCTTCTTCTTTCCAGGTTAAAAAAAAGGGTTATTCCAATATAATTTACATAGGTAATAAAAATAATAATCGAGTGAGTGACTTCAAAGTAATAAACTGCCTTACATGTCTTAAGGCATTTTACTTTTGTTTTAAATTAGTTTTCAGTAAATTTATTATTTCATAGATTCAGGCTACTATTAAAAATCCTGTGAAACAAGAAGGAAAATTATAGTAAATAATACAGCTTTCAAGAGAATAAGAAAGGATTCTTCAACCTTCACTGGGCCTCACCCCTCCTGAAATCTTGCCCTGCCTTCCTGCATCTTCCCACAGTCTCTTACTAGAAGCAGCAAATGTGATCAGAGCTTCATGAGGCCAGTATTACTGACTGTCAATTTAACTCCCCTGACATATACCAGCTTGGTATTTAAAAAGCTAGTTATCACATTATCATCTCAAATGGGTAAGCTTAGTATTGGCTCGGTGCCAGGGTTGAAGTTTTGATGTTGGTTGGGAATTGAGAACGACCTCCCTGCTCAAAAAACAAGTAGGACACTTTGATCTGAGGTTTTGCAATTAATAACTCAAGCCATCTTCCACTTTTGAGGTGTCATTGGAAAGAAGGAAATCAAGTTAAGAAGCATTGCATAGATGTGGGTAAACTTCCGGGATACTCATTCTTTCTGAATTGCAGGTGATTGCGAGCTACAATTAACTTTTCAGTCCATCTTATCCCAGCTTAATCCCAAACATCTGAAGACACCAGCAGCTCACAGATCAAAGTGTATCTTACGTGAACTCTTCCACTGGTTGGCTGCCACCAGGAAGGTTTGGGGTCATGCCCAGGGGCTGTTCTCAGTCCCTAAGGTACGACAGCATCAGGTCTTAACAGGCCCAAGAAATTTGACTTTTCTCCTTAAGTTAATTCTTCAGAGCCAGGAAACTCAAATTGGAACTACATCCTCAAAAGACTATCAGGTTTTATACACAATGTTAAGACTGGGCCCTCTGGGTGTTTTGGAATACCACTTGTGTGATTATCAAATCTTTCCAGATGGATGGCTCTTCTCCAACTTTATCTGGTGAGAGATGCCAGAGTGATCTACAAATTATTTTTATTTAAGCCTTTCAATTTAGAAAGATATATTTGACAGGACATTAAAAAGAATACATTTACTGGTTCAGAGATCATCTGGTAACTCAAGCACTTGGAAGAGAAATTACTCACAGTATCATTTTGCATGTGGCACATCTGTTGAGGAACCATATTCCATCAGGGCTTTTCAGGAACTTCTTATCCTGGGGACAGAACAACTTCCCATTTTTCATCAATATCCGATATTCATTGCATGTTTCCTAAGGGATGCATGAAAAAAGTTGTGTTTACTGAAACCTCATCAAAGCAAGACTGTACCTTCTAAGAATTCCTTGAAACTATTATTTAATAAGCATGACTCCCTTTACATGGAAGACACTCACTCAGTTGCTACAAATAATACAAACAAAAACTGGTGACTCTGTATTGACTATTGGAGATAGCAAATTTACCTAAATAGCATTCATCTAAATCAATTAGTGAAGTGGAAACAACAGGACACACGGAATCAAGAGACTTGTGTTTGTATTTCAGGGTTCTCATTTACAAGTCCAATAACCTTAGCAAATTAACTTCTCAGAGGCTCACTTACCCTATCTGTAAAAATAAGGGTTATAAATGTATACACTTCACAGGTTTTCTGAAGATGACATATTACAAGTATGTAAAAAGGCCTCAAAGAATGCCTGACTCATACAGATATTCAACAAGTCAAGTCTTCTCTCCTCTTCCTCCTTCTTTATTATTATTGTTTTTGTTGCTGTAGTCAGTATTATTGGAAGACGCTGATGGCACATGTAAAATACCTAGCACACAGCAGGTCACAAAGGGCCATAAAAAGGACTTGGAAAGGCTGCTGGAGGATAGAGACGAAGTGTAGTAACCACTGGAAACTGTAGTGTGTCCCTCATGCCCCCTGTAGGAGGTGCTGCAAGACACCAGCTCCTAGAAAGGCTACCACTTGTTAAATAGTTGAAAAAAGTTAAAAGTTGAATAAAAGGATTAATTGGTCACAGATGTTTGGAAAACATATTTCTAGACTCATTCCTTTTCTGAAATAAACCTCAGGTCCACTGATGTCTTATGAACAGAAATGGATGCACTCACATGGTAATGAAACTTATGTTTCCAGGCCCTTCACGGTCACATCCTGGGTGGGGCCTCGTCATTTCATACTTCCAAATTGGTGTATTTTTCTTGAAGAGCCTTCCCACCCAAACCACCATCACCACCAACCCGTCACCACCAACATGCCTAACACTGTCAGTACCACGGGGCTCGGACCAGGAGAATCTGTGAAAACACTGTATAATTTTCCCAAAACTTGCTTAAGCATTTCTCTTTTTCTTTCATTAATTTGTCCTTTTATTTTAATTTTTTGGTATATTCTCTGAAACTACTATTTTACTATTCTGTATGACATGCTTCAAGACATGGAACACTATACTTAGTTTTGGCTTTAGGTAAATGCCAGTGACATCACTGTCCCAAATTTAGGGAGGAATGTGGAAATAATTTTGAATAATATTTTACCAGGTAATACAAATGCACCATTGATGTTAAACTCTTAAAAAAAGACTGAGTCATATGTAGGAAGCCTTCAATAAAGTATATTGAATTAATAAATTCATGAAAAGAGAAATTCTCATTTTTAAAGTTCTGTATACTGTCCTTATTTTCACCTATTCTATTTTTAAAATGATTTATATTCTCTATTAGTTTTGCAAATCCACTGAACCTTTAGAAGAAGTCTTTGAAATGTAAGTTTTTTTGCTGTTTTGTTTTGTTTTGATTTTGCAAAAAAACCCCAAAATTTGCTTCAAGATTTTTTTATTAGAAGAAAATTAAATCAAGTCTTTGCTCCAACTCTCACAAACACAACTTCTTCCAAAGGATTGATTGTAGAATTCTATTCAGCTTCCTGTATCTTCATACTAACTATTCAATCAGTGAAACACTTCAGAAATCACTTTGCTAGGTGCCATAGATACAGCAGTAAGTAGAAGGATCCTTGTCTAAATGTGGCTTGCTATCTAATGGGTAATGATATATGTAACCTAGCCTCTTAAACATAGAGGCAGCACTTGCAGAATGATTAATGATGAAAAAAAAAAGTAACTAAGTAATGTCAGATCAAAGATCAGCCTTGGGAAATTTTGCAAAGGGCGACCTACTAAAATATCTCTAAGTTTATTATCACCATCCAGTGATCTAATCTGAGTAGCACGGTAATAATTTCTGAAAATATAAAGACAACCAGGCTTCTCCAGATCTGTGTCTTGTCTCTAATTTTATAGTATCTTATGTCAACATTGCAAGTTACTGCTTAGCTTGCCAGATATAAATGATTCTATAAAATCTATATAGAAACTTTGTCACAAAATCAGAGAAGGGCCTGGTGTCTTTGTCATAGAAATACATCCCTTGTGAGGCAGGTCTTAAAGAAAATATTTAAAACAAAGATTCATAACATAAGAATGAAGCTTTAAACAGTATTTAGCAGTCGACTGAACAAGAACATTATCAATCAGGATAATTCCCGAACTGGACATCTCCAATGTCACAATTAGAGGAGCCCATAACTCCTACAGACAAACTTTGTTTTTAATAAACAGACAACCGCAACATAGAGAGTAGGTTAAGAAACTTGTTCACAGTGTTTAATTAGTTAAGATGAGACTGAGTTATGAAACAGGAAAAGCCTGTAAAAATTGAAAGGAACAGTTGAGTTTTTCTCTGGGAAAAATGTAATGTGGTCACAGCTACCATAATAGAGTTTGAAGCAGGAGCAGATCTAGACCAAAAAGGCATCCAAAGGTGAGCCGATGACTTACCAGCAGCTGCTCACTTGCCTTGTAACTCCCAGGTTTAAGTTCCTTTCATTTCCTTCCTGTTGCTGTTCTTTGTGTTTTCTCCACATCTTAGAAAAACTACAGCCCTCTAGGGCCAAGCTATTCTGTGTCCTTCACAGGCTGAGTTATAGCTTTCTGTCTTCCAATGCCCTCCCCACAGACATCATAATAAAATGTCCCAGGAGCTGGCATAGCTCCTTCTCTGTGTTAGAAGCACTGACAAGGTTGCTTTGGGCTTCAGAATAACCCCCTGTGATGACAAATGGTAAAGATTCTTACAGGTACTACAGTGCTGTTCTAGCTCATGCTTGTAACTTTCAACCAGCTACTGACTGAGCTTAGAAAATAAAACTTCCAGCTCCATAAGAAAGACCCAATCAATAGTTTTTGTTTCTGACAAAATGCCCAAGGGCTGTGATCTGAAATATCACCAGAGAAATAATTACTTCTTGGTGTTCTTCTTGCTTATGCCAACATGAGAGGGGGCTAAATTTAGGTTTTTACATTGTTCGGTGAAATAGAGTTTAATGGCATAAAAAGCATCAGTGCAAAATTTTGATATATCCACCAGAAATCACCACCCATTGTCACAGACTCTGAAAGAGATTATGGCTTCAGTGAACAATGAGGTTTACACAGCACCCTTCTTTTTACCAGTATACAACACCCCACTGAGCATGCTCCTTGACTCCCCCAAATCCAGCCTTTTCTTCCTACTCCACCACACCATGCTACTTAACTTGTGGAGGTTTCTGCACTTCTCCTCCATCAGCAAACTGAGATGAAGTAACAGAGACCATGATGAAACTCTCTAGACCATCCCTGTAAGATTTTTTTTGAAAAAAAACACTGTTCTAATAAAATACAGCAAGGGAGTATTTTATCATGGTTCTAATAGCTTCATGGTAGAAAAGGGTTCCTTTACTGTCTTACTGTTCATGGCTTTCTTTGAGACTTAGCACATATTTGCTGTATACATAATGTAGCACTGTTTTAACTGCTGAGTTAATGGCATAATTTTGTGTGTGTGTGTGTGAGTAACTGGCCCTTTTAACTTTATTTTTCAGACAGATAAAATAATTAACTTCTATAGAAAATGATTCTTTTATCTCTGAAACGAAGAGCCTCTAAGAAAGAGGTAGTACAGCGCCCTCCCAGTCAGAGCCTCTGCCTGGTCTGCTGTAAATTGCAAGTATGTTCACTCCCTCCTCAACTTCAGATCCTTGTTCTCATGCTGGCCTCAGGGAGCACTCACCTGGCTATCCTAGGAGGCACTGACACTCCTCCCTCCATCCCCAGAAATGCCTATCTTCCAACCTCCTCTATTTTTCTCCTAATACTAATCATTACTTAATGTACTATATGTTTTTACTAATATAATAATTAATTTGTCTGTTTTCCTCCACTAAGATGTAAGCTCCATGACAGCAGGTTCTTATCTATATATGTATTTTTTACTTTTGAATATTTCCAGCATCTCAAACAAGGTCTGAGACATAATAGATACTCAATAAATATTTACTGAATGAAGTACATGGACTGACAATATACAAGATACAGCCAACCCCTTTTAACATAATGATCACAAAAAACTTCTTTCTGCTTCTTGTGTGTGTCACAACTTTTTCAGCTGTTAAACAGAGTAATACTAATTCACAGGTTTGTCTGTTTGTGGAATTATTTAAAGCATTCCTCTAGTATGGCAGATTGCCTCTTGCTCACATCTATTATTATTAATGCATTGATATATGTGTGTCTGAGATTCATGCCTTGATTCACAAAGACCAGTTTTTATGTTTTTAGAAAAGCTGTTAGTACCTATCTGTATAACATGTCTGTGTTATTAACATTAAGGTTAGCCATAAGCCATTTTTCTTTAGAGATCTTGGAATGTACTCAACGTACAGCAAAAGCAGGACTAACCTGATTTTCTTCCTCACTGGCAGCATCTGTGACAAAAAAAGTGCAAACACCAAAGTTAAGGGAATGTAAAATATTTAATAAATAGAACAAATAATCCACTCTGCGGTGCCTTGCTTACTTGACTGGAAGTGTGTTATAAAAACACAAATTATTTTTGAACACATTAGAATTTAGCATGGCAAATAAAACGAGGACACGGCACTAGGAGACTGGCATGTCCACTCACGAAGATCCACTCACTCAGAAAGACCCAGTTACTTGGGAAAATTATATTCATGTGCTTTTGGACCTCCTTAAACTATCTAATTTCTAAACTCCTTCCATAGCAAGTATGTCAGACCTCTTTTTTAATTATAACATAAATATCAACTATAATTCAAAAGTACAATGTAGCATAAAATGTATATCATACATACATATTAAATTTTCTGAATGCTGGTAGCACATACACAAAAATTAGAGATATGATAAAATTAAGTTTAATCAAAATCACAGACCATAGTATACTCCCTCATTAAGAGACACTTTTGTACCTATACATTTATTCTAGGAAAGTGAGCATCATTTGTTTATAATGTTCTCCTGAAATTCAATCTAGGGTTCCCTTTTAGACATGTAAATGCCTCAGAGCAAGATAACTCTAAGCAATTCATGTTCTCTTCAAATTCAAGTAGAAAATGCAAAAACCTACCACTAGCTCTGGCAAAAGTTTCTATTTTTGTCAGATAGCTTCTTACCTTTTATAAGAAGTACCTTCAATCCATTTAGGACTTAAAAACACAAAAATAAAATAAAGCACTAGAAGGCATTACTGCTTTAAAATAAGAATAGATGATTGAATGCAATTTTTAATATTTTGTTTATAAATATGCCATTAAATATGTACATCTATAAACATACATATGAATTTGACTATCTATTATATACATAATTCCTATCATGAATTGATATACTCAGTAAAGGGTCAGACAAAGAAGAACCCATTAGCTTTTTAGAACTCATGTAGAACAGATGGAATGGCAATTCCTCATGGACAAAATTCAGATCATTTCAAATCACTTGCCATTTCTAAAGGTAACAACATAGTTCTAATATAAAACCACATATATAATTCTTTAAAGCTGTTTGTCTGGCAAGGTATTTCAGGATTACACATACATTTATAAAATCTTCAGTGCCATATATGCACTGGGCAGGGGCAGGGAGACAAGTCTCTGCTCAGGGCTTTGTGGTGTGTGGCAAGAGGCTTAGGTTACATGCAAATTGCTTACCTGGGATGAGGCAAAGAGCCAGGGTCAGAAGTACTGGCACTGCGGCTACCTTCATGATGAAAATGATGTAAGTGGTTACAGGTCTGCTCCGTGCATTGCTCACCAGCTGGTGCTCTAGGACTGAACCCGTGGGGATGCAGCTTACTTTATATATACCTGGTGACACACACCCATAGCAACAGCCAACATTATAAACCAGTTGTTCAAGGTCCTGTTAGACTTAATATACCACATCAATTTAGTTTCCATCCTTTAGGATCCTGTCAAGGGGGCAGATTTGAACAGATAATGTCTATTTATAAAAGTAGTTCTAATATGTTTTTACGATACCACCTCAAAAGGCAATAGGTTGAGTCCAAAGACCTTACTCAAAGTTGAATATTCTGCTGTCCTCTCTAAGAACTGAGTTCTTCAGCCACATAAGACACTTTACCTTGTAGACACACATGTTTCTAACTGGATCCCTTTCCTAAGTGGGAGGGAAGGGGAAAAGAAGGCAGATTGGTTGTCCTACCAGTCAGGTAAACATGTAAAGATTTCACCACTCCTGGAGAAAGCTGCTTTATAGTAAGAGAAGCTAGCAGTCTTGATGCTCCCACCTACAGATGTTCCAAGTATCCCCATTCAGTGTCACAGACTCATACGAGAGAGTTGATGGACCCTAAGAGATGACCTAGAAAACTCCTAACACTGAATACATGGGGACACTGAGACTTGGAGAAGGAGCAATGACCTTCTCAAGGACTCACAGTTTAGGTGGCAGAGGCAGAGGTGGCACTTGAAAGAAGACCACAAGGTCCACAGTTTCTTGACTCCATATACCACTTCTCCATGAAAGGTCAGCAAAGGCAGATGCTTTATGAAATCAAAGTTTATACATACCAGCTTTTTAAAATCCTCCATGTGAAGGCTGTTTTATATTCTAAAGCCTTATCTTAGAGTCTAATCACACATCATCACCATAAACATTGAAGATTCATGGTCTAACTTTCCACACAGCCCACTGCTCCCCAAGTTCCTGTTTGAAAAATTTGGCTCCATCAGTTTCCCCCTAAATTAAGTTTATTCCTTTACTGCCTCATTACTTAGTCTTCCCAAAAAGAAATAAAATATTTGAGGTTATAAATATATAAATGCAGCATTTTTCTAGAGGAAATATCTTCCCCTTTAAAAAAATATTTATTTATTTTAAGAGAGGGGGAGGGAGGGAGAAAGAAAGGGAAAGAAACATCAATGTGCAAGAAATACATTGATTGGTTGCCTTTTGCATGTCCCCAACTGGGGACCTGGCCTGCAACCCAGGCATGGGAATTGAACCAGTGACCTTTTGGTTTGCAAGCTGGCACTCAACCCACTGAGCCACAACAGCCAAGAGAGTCTCTTCTCTTTAGTTTCTTCTTCCATTCTATAAGTAATGCCTTTGGTCTACCAGACTGTTTTACTCTACTAGGTTAAGTACCCCAAGAAATGCACAAAGATGGCTGAAGCCAGACCCGAATCATTTGATTCCAGTACTATTCGGGGTCTCCACACCCATCGAAGGAAAGTTTTGAACTTTATGAGATCAAAAGCTTTTTAGAGATTGTTCCAAAAAATCTGATCTAAAGAAAGACAATTTGGGGATCATGTCAACCTTCTGAATAACATCAAAGCCAAAGTATTTCTTTTACTTTTTTTTATGAAATAATTTCTTTCCTATAAAAATGCAATCAGTGGTTTCAAGGTTAGCACTATTAGCTTTGTTTCTTTGCAATGGTTTAGTAAAATGAGTGACCTGTAAATCAAGTTCAAATTGCATTGTGGTTATAGGATAGAAAATTGATGTCCATCATAGCTTAAAGCAGTGATTTTCAATAGATGTGCCACGAGTAATTTTAAAACATGCAGTACCTGACTACTCAGTCAGGGATACTAACCTGATCTTTTCCCTTAGGCTGTCAAATAATAAAGTGACAACAGCCAACACAACATTAGCTGTCTGGTGTGAATGAATCCAAGTTATACCTATTTTCTGTTAGGGTAGCAAAAATTACTTTTTTGATGTTTGAAAGAATTTTAGTAATCACTTTATGTGTGCCACAAAATGGAAAAGGTTGAAAATCGCTGGCTTAATGGAAACAGAATAGGAAATTTGTTTCTATGCCTTTCTTTGCAACAACACAGAGTAATGGAAATGAACTGGACTTTGGCATATGATAGATATGGGCCCAAATCTTGACTTAACCATTACTAGCTATGTTGCCTTGAGCAAATCACTTATTTTTCTCAGCCTCAGTTTCCTAATATGTAAAATAGGTATTCTACAACTACATCGTACAATTGTTGTAAGAATTAGAGGTAATTTGTGTGTGTGTGTGTGTGTGTGTGTGTGTGTGTGTGTGATGCTTAGAACAATTCTCAGCATATGTGGTAAACTTTCCCGTAAAAGAGAGCTGGAGAGCTGGTCTTGCATTTTTATGTTATTATAATGATATGGTCATAGTAGGGAGTTTCAGAGATTTCATGACAAGTCAGCATCTCTTGAATGTGGACCTCAATCAATAGCAGATTAAGTTTCCTCAGCAGAGAATAGCATCCCAAACACATTCTGAAGGAAAATTAAAAAGGCAAGATATAATCTTTTTCATTGCTCTAAACCACAACACCTGAAACAAATAAAAGCATTAGCCATTTATAACTTGCAAAAAGTCACTGCTAGATTTCAAGCATCATTGATTCCTCATCTCCATCTGTAAAACTCTCTTCTAAATACTGACATACCAATATTAATTATTTATCTTCCATCTGTTCTGTCTGACTATATAAAATGTGTCCCAACCATACTTGCTCATTATTGGTGCAATGACTTACAATAGAATTGGTGACTACGTAATATGCACTTGATGAACCCCAAATCTAGCCCAAATGGATAATATTCCCAGGAGTGGAAGTGGTGCTAGGGTGGAACAAAAGAACCAAAATATGATCGCATCTCTAAAGAATCTCTGCTATGAGGAAAGGCTGAAGGAGCTGGTTTCCTTCTTACTGGAAGTTTCTCACTGATACCCAGAACCTCCTGAAGTGATGAATAAGAGGCTTGGAACTGATAACATCTTCCAAGAGGGGAAGGAGCCAAGAGAAGATTCAGTGAGCACCCCCAATATTGGAAGCATTAACTGGCTTATGGTGTCAGAGATTTTTCTCCATTTCATTTCAGGAATGTTGTAAATCCAGAGGTGATTCATCATGTATTCTGTGAATCACTATTTCAGAGAACTACGAAATTTAAATTCAAATGGATGGGTCTAAGGCTTTGGAGAATGGGGGTTTGTGTTATCCATACACTTCTATATTAGGTAATCAGAGTACTTTTCTTAAATTCTAACTTTCAATCATTCATCAAACATGTAAAACCCTCTTCCTCCTCATTAAAAAGAAATAGAGCTAAGTTACACAAACTATAAACTGTACAATTCAACATATGTATCAAGTGGCCTAGAATCTGTATTCACATCAAGGGTACTGATACAAAAAGAAGAAATGAGAAAAGTGTGAATTAAATAAGATATTGTAGACCAGTAATCTTACTGAAGACAAAAGGTTATTTCTGAAATTCAAAGTTATCAGATTATTGTTCAAATCTCCTCTTTCCCTATGCAGAGATATCCCTGCTGGTCACAGTAGTTTAATAAATACCCACAGTCCCTTACACAATCAAATCACCTTCCACATTTTCCAAACAATCTGCCATTCAGTCGTTCCCTAGATTTGGTTACACAATGCTGTGAGGTGGCAGAGTAGGCGTTATTATCCTTTCCTTGCCTCCCAAAATGGTACTGGGAACAAACTCCAGAGTAGGAATTAGGGTGGGTGGCAATCCCAGCCTTGCCACTCTCCTACATTTTACTCAGAGCCTTTCTGGAAGTTCAGGTAGGATCCAGACATAGAGTTTTAAACTACCTTCAACATTCTATTGTTAATATAATTCTTTCCCAAAACCCCCTGAACACACACTCACACACACACACACACACACACACACACACACACACACACTCATAATGACTTGGGGGAAAATAAATACGCTGTGACCATGGCTGAAAAGTTTGTGTCCTGACGGATCTTAGAAGATGAGGCAATTGCTTTTTAATTTTCTTAATTTTTAATTTTCTTTCCTATAAGTCTGATGTTTTCTCCTATAAATTTAATATCTCACTGTATTCTCCTTTATGGAAGACACTAACTAGAGAACAGTCTTTACATGCCTTACTCCCTTGAAATGTTCCATTAACAGCTCACTTCATTCCTTCTGAGAATTCCTTTCTGTTTGTCTAGAAAGGCTAAGAAAATATGGAGATAAGCATCTCATGTCATTAAGAACAGGTGGGATGGGCACTATTAGATGACTGAGTATACAGACCCTGCTATTTATAGATACAATTGTTGCTTTTATTAGATTAAGAAAACACAAATGTCATTGTTTAATTTTGACTATATTAAGTTTTACATATTGGATTGTATTTGGTTCTTAAACACAACACCCCGCTTCTCCCTACAGTTCATGCTACTTGGACCCTGTTCTCTGGCCCCTGCTGCCCATGACAGCACACTATAAAGTTCTCTAGGGTTAATCTTGACTGCAGAAAACAGGTTTGTGGAGCTATGTTTTTTAAAAAAAATCACAATAAATTCTTAGCCGGTATACTGAATTTTGGCAAAAGAGTACTATATACTTTGTATGTAAAATATTTATGTGTGTATATACAATAAGCAAGATCAAAATTGTTAGACCTATAAGTAAAATTAGGAAGAAATGATCTCTATATCTTTATAAAATGATTTGCATATAAATGTGAAACTCGCTAGCATTTATGGTGCACTTACTAAGTGACAAGCACAACAATAAGCTGAAAGGGTATCACTGTACTCTTTTTTTTACAGATAAAGAGATTGTGGTTTGGTGTGGTTCTAAAGTTTTCACGAGGTTGTACAACCTGTGAGCGGGGTCTATACAAATGGTGACATCAATGCAAATAATGACAGTCAAACCCCAGAGCCCAGACTCCTACCTACCAACCATTGTGGTGACCACATTACCTGCACCTGTGACTAACTTATCTCAGACACTCAGTGTTGAGACCGAAACATACTCCTCCAAAATTCATATTTGAAACCTTAACCACCAGTACCTTAGAATGTGACTATATCTGCAATAGGGCCTTTAAAACGGTGATTGAGTTCAAATGAGGCCATCAGGGTAGGCCCTGACCCTATGGGCTTGCCCAACGATGGCTGTCCTTACAAGAGGAGGAACTTTGGGCACACAGAGAGATACCAGGAATGCTGTGCACAGTGACTTACACCAGGCCACCGGGCTTGTGAGTGGTCAAGCTGAGACCCGGTCTGAAGACAATGTTTCTATTAAACGGAGTAACAAGTTAATGGAGGAAAAATGGGGACAGCTTTAATTGAACAACAATAAAATTTTTTAAAATAAACTAAATAAAAATCAAGTAACAAGTTAAATAGCACTAATCATTGTGTCATACTATAATCTTGATTCATGAGACAAATAAAAGGGATAAAAGAATGAAAAATAAATATAGAATCAGGTTTACTCTCAGGTATGGAACCAAATTACTAAAATTGGATTTAAAAAGTAAGAAATGAAAGTCCAAAGTTATGTGTTATGGAATATCCAATAGATTCCATAGTACTCCCCACAGGAATACAACAAATATTTATTGAATGCCTACATTTGCCTAAGACTGTGTGGGAGCCTACTATTAAACTTATAAATAATATATATATAGTCTTCGACTTCTAAAAGAGAACAGTCTAGTGGAAGAGGTAGAAAATGATCCTATAAGTCACTGTTCAACTGAATCTGTGGAAGTATTTTTAAAAAGATGTCCGTCAAGTAAAGTTAGCACATCATCCAGATATTCAGTTTCTAGATGGAAAGGTCTTGATGAAATTAGACTCAATTCTGGGGGAAAAAAAGAAAGTCTGGATTAGAAAGGTATATAGCCTCATCTATCTGAAAAAAATCAGCTAATGAGAATAAATTAATCTTTAAATAATTATGAGAACCAGAGTTTTCCTCCAATAATTTCTTTTACCTGACATTTTAAATTTCCACTAAATCACTAGTTAATTATCTAATGCTAGCTGAGCTCAGAAGTTGAATTTAAAATTAAATTAACATTTGGTGGTTTTTTATTAATTTTAAGTGATGCCCTCCTGTGTAATATTAATGACAGTAAAAAATTTAGTTTCCTATCAATTTGTAGGAGTCATGCTGAATTTTATTAATTGAAAGCTTAAAACCCCAAGGTGCTGAAAGTATGGAGGAAGAAAATAAATAAAAAAGACTGTTCAGCCTTAAAGAATCTAGCACTGTAGTAGGGAAGATAATACTTGTACCAGAAAAGAAATGACTCAGTGGAACATGTAACATAAAGTATCATAAACAAAATACAGATGGAGTGCCTTTGAATTGGGCCTCGAGAGTTAAAGATATTTGAACACAAGGGGATGGGAGAAGAGCAGACTTTTCAGAACAGCAGAAGCAAGTTCCCAGGAGAAAATAATGTGTGTTCTTCATGAAAGAATATGTAGTACCTTTTGACTGCATAAATGGGAAAGGAAGAAAAGAAAATAGTTTTAGGACAACAGAGAGTGTCAATGGCTGAAATAAACAGCAGTGAACCAATCAAATGCTGGCAAGTATTTAGAGAAACCAGACCTCTCATGTGTTGCAGGTGGGAATGTAAAATGGTGCAGCAACTCTGGAAAACAGGCTGGCAGCTGCTTAACAATAATGCTGCTTATTGTGCTGCTGATAATTGTACCCCTGGGCATTTATCCCAGAAAAGTGAAAACGTACACCCACACAAAAACCAGCACACAGGTAATGGAAAACCACCAACATGTCCCTCAATAGGTGACTGCTTAATAAAGCATTAGTGCACCGTACCGTGGACTCCAACAACTTGGATGAATCTCAAGGACATCGTGCTGAGTGAAAAAGTCCATCTCCAAAATTCATATGCTTTAATTTATATAAAATTTTCAAAATAATAAAATTATAGACATGGAAAACAATGTAGTGGTTGCCAGGGGTTAAGGAGGGCTACTGGGCAGGGAGTAAAGGTGATTGTACCTGGGTAGCACGAGACAGATGTCTGTGATGATGGAAAATTCTACATCCTGAGTGTGGGGTAATTACACAAATCCACGCATGGAATAAAATAACATTGAACTACACACATGTGTTTAATGAAAGTCAAATTTCTAGTTTTCATACAATTATGTAAGATTTAACTATTGGGGTAAACTGAGTAACAAGTAGACAGGACTTCTTAGTACTATCTTTGCAAATTCCTGTGAATCTGTAATTATTTCCCCAAAAGAGTTTTTAAAGCATAAACTACAAAATGCTACATTTTTCCTATAAACATAAACTTACCATATGACCCTGCAATCTCATTCCTAGATATTTATCCAAGAAAAAATTCAAATAGGTCCACACAAAACCTATACAAGAATATTTATTGCAACTTCATTCATAATCATTAAAATCTGGAAATAACCCAAATGTGAATCAATTGGTGAATGGATAAACAAACTGTTGTACATCCACATAACAGATTTCTACTCAAGAATAAATAGAAATGAATGAGTATACCTGCTATAACATGAATGAACATCAAGAGCATCATTCTAAGTGAAAGGTGCCAGACATAAAATATTACATATTTTAGGATTCTGTTTGTATATGACATTTTTAAATTATAGGGACATAAATTAGATCAAGGTTGCCAGGCTCAGAATTAAGTAAGAAGATTTATCACAACGGTGCAAATGGAAATATAGGGTGGGGAAAAAGTAGGTTTCCAGTTGTTCATATGGAACATAATATAATAATTAAGGAATAATAATGCAAGAATAAACTGTGTTTCATGCACTTACAACTGTAAACCTACTTTTTTCCCACCCTGGATTTGAGGGTGATGGCCCTATTCTGTATCTTGACTGTGCTGGCAGTTTCATAAGTGATTATGCTTGTCAAAACTCACGTAATTACACACCCAAGATTTTAAATTTTGCCTTTATATATTTTGCTTCAATAAACTTGACTTTAGGAAAAAAGTCATATTCAATAACATACTATTTTTTAAAACATTTATATATTTCCTCTTTAAGGGAAATAGACACAGACTGACCAAAAAAATCTTATCCCTGTCTAATGGAATTATGATATTTTACATTTCTCTATTTTTCTCTTCTAATAAGTTTTTGCACTAAGTAGGTATTATTTTTAAGAATAAAAATGCTATTTTCAAAAATCAGTTTGATGTTTTGGGGCTAGATAGGACATTGAAAGTCATCCAACTTTCCTCTTTAGTTTACAGATGAAGATATGAGGGCTGAGACAGAGTTATTTTTCCTAATTATTTAAATGTTAAAATAAGTTACACACAGCTTCTACAGACCATCGTCCGAGCTGTATGATCTAACTGTGAATGCCATAATTTATTTGAAGGGATGAGGGTCAGTTTCATCCTTCAGAAACTCCCACTTCAGCCCTGGCTGGTTGGTGTGGCTCACTGGATTGAGTGTTGGCCTACCGACCAGAAGGTCACTGGTTCAATACTGGTCAAGGGCACATGCTGGGTGGCAGGCCAGGTCCCCAGTTGAGGATGTGTGAGAGACAGCCAGTCAATGTTTCTCTCCCTTTCTTTCTCCTTCCCTCCTCTCTGAAGATAAATAAAATCAAAAACAAAAACAAAAAACTCCCACTTCATAGTGACCCAAAATAAAGTGTTTCAGGATTTTCCTGGACCACCCCCTCCTGCAGGTGGATACAGAGTCCGGACAGAGAGGACCAGTTCTCCAATCTGCATCAATGGAGCCCAGTGATGTTTTGGAAATGTGTGACTTGCTAGGCGTTGGGTTCAGGTAAATCATGATAAGAATATCATCATCCACTTGACAGGATTGTTGAGCACACTGAGATGAGTGTGTGAAAAAGCTAAAACAACTAGTATTGTTGGTAACGGTTTAAGCCATCCATAGTGAAGCCTACTTGAAAGCCAGAAGGATGATATAATTTAGAAGTTAACTGTTGGGCTTTGAAGTAATGCTACCTGGGTTCAAAAACAGGCTTATTTGTCATGTGAAAAGGGGGGATTTATCTAAACTCTCATTTTCTTTACAACTAAGCTGAGGATCGGAATACTGATTACCATGAGAATTATGCAGAGTAGCTCATATAAAGCCTTTCAGTGGTATCTGGTGCATACAGAGATCACAGGGTTAGCTGCTTTTAGAAATGTCTTCCTGTTAGACTGCTGACTACACTGAATTAAAAATTACAGTGGGGATTCCATTTCTGGGCGTTTTAAAGTATTCGGTATTTGGTGGGAAATGCCAACAATCAGCATCTAATTTTAGGAGCACACACTAATAGCCTCCAAGGAAGAGGAGCGTTTCCTCCTTTGTGCCCCTTCTTTTGGACAGCTTACTGTACTCCAGGCCGTGAGGCTTTTGCAAGGAACTGTGTCACCCTCAGTGAACAATAGCCATATATGGCTGGATGGAGTGTCAGGTCATTTGAGCCATAAAAAATGTGATACCCTTTCAAATTGGTCAGAAAATCAAACAGCTGATTCTAAACTCCTAAATTTTCAAACATTTCCTCTCTGTAAAAGAGAGAAATGTTTGAATCATCCAGCTGGAGATGAAAATAGGGCAAATGCCTCTTCTTACTGTTATCCGTCCTTCTTAAACCTCTAACTTATTAGCAAGTTCATGAATGTAATAGTATTTGATGTGGAATTAGGACATCTGTGTGTTAATTCCAGTCCCCACTTTCAGCTGAAGCAAGATTGTGGATACAGATTAAATTTCTAAATTGTCATGAGATGAAGCATATCAGAACAAAACCAATTAAACTGTACTAATTGAATATATCGACCAACATCATAAAAACATTGCCTTCACAGAGAGAATTTTTAGGGCAGTGAAATTACCCTGTATGATCAATGATGGATACATGTTATTGCATATTTGTCTAGACCAATAGAATGTACAACACCAAGAGTGAGCCCTGATGTAAACTACAGACTCTGGGTGATAATGGCATGTTGATGTGGGTTTGTCAGCTACAATGAATGACCGACTGTCCTGGGAGATGTCGATAATGGGGAAGGCCATGCCTGTGTGGGGGCAGGAGGGACACGTTCCTGACAGTTTTGCCATGAATTAAAACTGCTCTAAAAATAGTGCATTAAATAATTTTTCAAAAACATTTTTTCAAAGGCTGCAATGTCTGGAGGATAGCAGCACTCAATGTATAGTGAGTTAATTGATGAATCTTTTGCCCAGAACATTCTACCATTAAGGTACTCAGGGAAGAGCTGTGAAAAACAGTAAAAACAATGAGATTTGGAGTTAAAAAGCTGGGTTCTCCCTGTACTTACATTTCTGAGCTTATTTTCTCATTTATAAAATAGGAAAGTGTTGTCATCTACATGTCAGTTTTGTTGTGAAGATATAATTAAGCAATACAGGTGAAAGTACTCCATGAGATATAAGCTGCTAAGCAAAAGCCAGTCACTGATCTGGATCCAGATTGGTACTGTGTGCCTCAAACTATCTCTTTATCAGGTATGTTCACTTACAAAGCTAGCTCATTACATCTCAACATCCCCCCCCAAAAAAAAACATGGGGTGGGGGGAACGAGGGAGGGAAGAGCTGACAATTTTTCTTCTCTTGTCCCTAGGTTAATTAATGTGTGTAATTTTTCATTAAGGTTAGTCCTTAAAAACATACAATTCATTGTCATCTGGGCGTGGTTGCAATGTAAGATGCCACAGCTCTGAGGGTGGCTGGCAGTGGCACTAGGCCAAATCCACTGTGGGTGTGGAGACATCCAACAGAATAAAGTATCACTCCACCCTGTTGTCCTGTCACTTAATTAACTGGTGTGCTCTGAAAACAACTCTTAAGAGTCAGTGTAATCTCACCTTAGAGTTGTGACGCAATGGAAAAATGGCAGCCTACTTATGGAGAAAATGCAGACTATCTTCTGACTTCTGGGAAGAAAGGCGAGTGGAGAGAACTGGGCTCAGTGATTCTCATGGAAGTCACCCTCGATTCCCGGCCCACTTAACCTACATTTGTGAGCTCAGCAAAAGTGTCTGTGTAACCAAAACTGCTTAGTCCCAGGCCTCCTCGCCAGAGGGGGAAAATAGATGCCTTAAGCACACTTTTCCTCCCATTTCTCATGGAATTAAGCAGAGAGTGTAGATATAGGGATGAGCTTCTTTGGAAAGGGGGTCGGGGATTAAAAAAAAACAGGGAAAACCTGTCAGATAAGGTTCTGACAAGAAAACACACTCAACCCTCCGGAGTGTACAGTCTTTGAGAGCTCAGTACCCAAAGAACCCGGTATATAGTTACAAAAAGTCACGAACTTATAATTGTCTTTGAACCTAAATGAGCTTTGGTATATTCTAGCATATTAAAATATCTTCATTTTATCAATAAGGCCTGATGACAGGAAGCCATAGACTTGAAGACCAATAGCTAGGGAGTTGCAAAGCCAGAACTCATTCCACATCCTGACTCCCAGCCCCCTGTGCTTTTCCCACACCACAGCTTTGCAATCACCGACTTGCTGTACACTTGAAATCTATACAGTTTTATTCACCAATGTCACCCCAATAAATTTAATTTAAAAAGGAAAACATAAAATTGAGTACTTATTTCATCATCAAAGAAGCTAGATTCCAGGAAACTTGCCCTCTCTGAGCCCCAGTTTTTGCATCTGTGAAACAAAGAAGTAGGATTAGTTGATTCTTCATTTCCCCCCCACTTTTATGATGCAGTGCTATGGGAACACAGCATCGGCCATGGAACCTGTCCACTACCTTAAAAATGAAGTGGAGAAGAGTTCCAGCAGCTACAGGGAGCCTTCCCTGTCCATTTGGCTTCCTCCTCTGACCTCCTTAGCATAAACAGATTGACTTGATAACCCATTTAACACATTATTTTAATGCTTAAATTATGAAGGTTTTTGTTGTTTTCATAAATATGTGTCTAACAGAATAAAGTCAACATGTTATACATTTCCTTTACCACAATACCTGATAGAATATCTAAAGACAGTGAATACTTGCTAAGGGAAAGTATACTTGATAAGGGAAACTTTTCATTTTCTGTTCTCCCAACATTTATAAAATGAACACCTTGAATGTGTTTACACTTATGAATGTTCTCTGGCTCATGCAGAATAGTTCCCATCATTAATGTTGGTCCAAGACATTATAAAACACTTTCACCTTAATTACTACATTTGATGCCTCCAACCACCTTACACCTTGCAAAGTGTTTGATCTACATTCCTATAACACTTTACAAGCAGGCAAGTATGGTGAATGAAAAAAATGGGCTTTAAAATTAGACATATCAAGTTCTGGGTCTTAGATTTACCATTACCATCAGTGAAAGCATCAGAAAATTTCTTAAAATTTATGAGCACTGGTGGAGATTAAACTATTTCATAGAGTTATCATGAGAATTAATTAGATATCATTTGAAAATTTCTAGGATTTAGTAGGTACCCAATAAATGATAAATATTATTGGTTTTGTTAAAAATTAATGTATATAGATTTTGAAGAAAAACATAAAACTCTCTTTGTTCACAGATGACATGATATAGACAGCTCAAGATAATCAATAGTAAAACCCCTGGAACTAATAAGCAATGAAATATGGAATTAAAATTAAAAGCACAATGCTATTTACATTAACACCCGCCAAAATGAAATACTTAGGTGTATATATAACAAAATATATACACAGCCTACATGAGGAAAACAAAAGACTATTGTGATGAATGAAATCACAGAACTAACTAAATAAAAAGATATATTATGTCCATGGACAGAAAAACTCAATATTATCAAGTTGAGAGTTTTTTCCAAATTGATCTATAGATTCAATGCAATCCCAATCCAAATTCCAGTCAGTTATTTTGTGGATATCAACAAACTGATCCTAAAGTTTGTATGAAGAGTCAAATAACA
>PVKM010008118.1:0-39683 GCA_004027735.1 Carollia perspicillata
CTGCTTCTAGAATTCTCTCCTTCATTTTAATTTTGGCTAATGTAATTATGGTGTGCCTTGGTGTGTTCCTCCTGGGGTCCAACTTCTTTGGGACTGTCTGAGCTTCCTGGACTTCCTGGCAGTCTATTTCCTTTGCTAGATTGGGGGAGTTCTCCTTTATTATTTGTTCAAATAAGTTTTCCACTTGTTGATCTTCCTCTTCCCCTTCTGGTACCCCTATAATTCATGTGTTGGAACATTTAAAGATGTCCTGGAGGTTCCTAAGCCTCTCCTCATTTTTCTGAATTCTTGTTTCTTCATTCTTTTCTGATGGGGTGTTTCTTTCTTCCTTCTAGTCCACTCCATTGATTTGAGTCCCAGTTTTCTTCCCATCACTATTGGTTCCCTCAGCATTTTCCTTCATTTCACTTAGCGTAGCCTTCATTTGTTCATCTAATTTGCGACCAAAATCCACCAATTCTGTGAGCATCCTGATTACCAGTGCTCTGAACTGTGCATCTGATAGGTTGGCTATCTCTCGCTTGCTTAAAAGTATTGGCTCTGGGGCTCTGAGCTTTCTTCTGTTTGAGTTATTTTTGGTCAGGTGGTGCTTGTTATGTATGAGGGGGGGAACCTTAGGTGTTCACCAGGGCCGGGCAACCTCGTCACAGGTTTGTGATGCTGTCTGTGGGGGCGGGGTCAGAGAGGGAACAATAACACCTGTTCCACACTCTCCTGGATTTGTGTCTCCTCTACTGTTTCCCCCAAGCAAACTGCCCCCCCCCCGCACTGGTTCCCAGGTGGGCAGTCCTATGCACACTCCGGGACCTTGCAGGTCTCCCCAATGACCTCTTGTGTGAGGTTGGGAGTCTCTCCTGGCACCTTTTCAATTGGTGTTTTTAGGCTTTATTTCCTGTCACTGGGGCCCTGGGCTGCATGGTCTGTCTCACCGCCAGTTCTTGACTAGTTTATCTGTGCTCAAATGTGTCACAGCCAATGGCCAACTGCCCTGCCTGTTTCCTCCCCGCATCTGGGGTCTGTGAACAGGGGGCCAGCATGGTCTGCACTCCCAGTCTGGCAGCCCCTGCCTTTTCCTGCCATGTTCCCTCTCCGCTGACCACTGAGTCCACCCCTCTTACCGGTCTGGTCGAATGGTTGTTGGACTTTCTGTTCGATTTTCTGTTTTGGTTGTGTTATTGTTTGTAAATATTTGTTGTCTTTAATTTTGGTTGTGTGAGGAGGCACAGTGCTTCCATCTACACCTCCATCTTGGCTGGAAGTTCTGCTCAGTCTTTTCATAAGGGATCTCCCTGTTTTGTTGCAACCTGTGAACAGAAGGTCCTGTTGTGATTTACACTGGATTCACCAGAATAATAAAACTAAGGCTTATAGTTATAAATCTAAAGCTGAACAGAGCTTACTCAGACATTTTGCATACTATTGGGTTGGCTAAAAGTCTGTTTGGATTTCCCTGTACAATGGCTCTGGAAGTGCTTAGTTGTCTTTAACTTCATTTAAAACAATTTTGTTAGATTGTATTGTGACAGCTGTCATATCAGTGTACATTTGACAAAAAATTATCAAAATTGGTGAATATTTATAGCCATTTTAACATTGAAGATGGAAGAAAATGTGCAACATTTCAGCATATTATTCTTTAGTATTAGAAATGCAACTGAAATGCAGAAAAAGATTTGTGTGGTGTATGGAGAAGGTGCTGTGACTGATAGAACATGTCAAAAGTGGTTTGTGACATTTTTTGCTGGAGAGTTCTTGCTGCACAATGATGCTCCACAGTAGGGTAGACCAATTGAAGTTGATGGCAATCAAACCGAGACATTCATTGAGAAAAATCACCATTATACCATGTGGGAGATAGCTGACATACTCAATATACCCAATTCAATAGGTTATTGATGAAAATGAAAAATGTTTATTTTATTTTACAGAAAAAATTTAAATGAACTTTTTGTTTATGTTCTTTAGACATTTACAACACAATAATATTTACCTTTGATGTAGGAGTCTGATTTTCAATAAATAAAAGGATAGTTCAATTTATAATTTAAGCATAGCAAGATTATAAATTTAGGTAACAAAGTAAAGAAATGAACATTAGAAAAAAACACACATAGCTTCTAATCCTTCTATAACCATCTTTTAAATATCATATCACCAAAAACTTAGAACATAGAAAGCTTTCTTGTTCCTTAGATATAAACTAAGGCAAACAAATAAAAAAAAATATCAGCGTTAGTGTTATTTGGTATTGGTCATTCTCAACAGTTTTCTTAACTACAGTTATAGGATACAGATTAAGGATTATACACAAATTTTTATACCAGGGAGAGGTATATTTAAGTTTTTGCTGCCTATTTTGTCGCTGGCTTTTATGCATATTCTGGGGGTATAAAAAGTTCTTACTAGAAAGACTTCAATATATACCATGGATAATTGTGTGGATTTCACTAGTCACACAGTGTTTTGTTTTGTACTTCTGAACAGCTATTGATTGCTAAATAGACTGATGGATTATTTAACAAGTTTGACAAGTTCTCAAATAGTCCTAGGGACATGGTATGTGTGCTCTAGAATATTTCTAGTTGTTTCCATATTTTGAAATTTCAAGAGCAACTAACACAGAAGATCTACTTTAATTTGGCCAATTATCAATATTAAAAGAACACTACCTATTATCACTATAGTTTTATTAAGCAGAGGAAGTTTTATCAATAGAAATATAGGGGAAAATAGTATAAAGGATAACCTTTTAAATCAAACCACTTCATAGTTATGAAATACCTAACATAATGTTTTTATTTTTGTCACTTCATATTAGTGACAAATATTAAGAATAATCTATGGAAGAGACTTTCTGAGCCACACATCTAGACCAAGCTAAAGTGTGTGCACATCAAATTGATATTTATTCAATATCCAAGTTGAATTTCTCATCAATTAAAAAGAGTTTAGTTCTAAAGGACTTGTGGGGTAGAAATATTCTCATTAATAAATATGTTGACATTATGATAGCATAGCATGTTAACTTTTATATGGTAAAATTACTTTATCCAGCATTTGTTAAAAAATATTTCAGCATCATCTTGGAAGTACACATTGTCTAATTATTTTTTTAACTGTCTGTCTTCTTTTCCTAGAATACAAGCACCATTAAAGGAGTGACTTTGTTTTTTAAATTATTTGTTTGTTTAGTCATCCTCAGAATTCACTAAATACCAAACTATATTTTTAATTAAATGAGTATAGTTAGTCATGTCTCACATCATATGTCATTTATTCATAAATTTAAAATTTTATTAATTATATATGTGTTATTAAAATTAAAAGATAGCCAAATGTAAACCTAAATTGGCTTTACAAACAAAGTCTCCTAATAACATAATGATTAGAAAAGAGAAACCACATTTCTGATATAATGTGTACAGGTCATTGTTGATCCATTTTTTGTATCTCTTGATATGCCAGGTACATTAGAGTACCTATGTGTGTGGAACTGGTACTCAAACAGAAGCAGCATAGTCCAAACCTCAGTGAATGCACAGCTTTAAACATTGAAAGCAATGCCAGTACTTGTAGCTAGGGATGGTATACATTTATGTAACACAAGAACTGTCATAGATTCTATATTTCCACTCAAGAGGGGATACAAGTCACATAAAATTGAGTGGTGTATAAAATCAAACCAACATATTTTTATATCAGACAGGTAAAGAGGGATCACAAAATACACAAGCTATAGAAAAAGAAAAGGGAAAATTGTGATACCTATATTGCAGCAAGCATTTTGAGAATGTAACTGAAGAAAATAGTTTAATGTACAATGCAGCTAGTAATGACTGTACTTCCAATGAATTGTTAGCAACTAAAAAAGAATGATATTTATATAATATTAAGATACCTAGGTAAAAATAGCTTCTCATCAGTGATCAATATGAGTCAAGCACAAAGTAGAATCCTTATGCTAAGAGTAAGAGACATTCAGTAAGAATAGAAGAAAATTATTGGATGGAAATGTTGGTTTTAACCTGGGGAGTTTCACCAGTGAAATCCAATACTGGCCCCTGTATGCAGAAGGCAAGGAGAGAGAGACTGAAGAAACCTAACCTCCAGAACATTTAGATAGTAGGTTTAATAAGCCTGGGAATTTACAAGGCTTGTCTCGGACGTCTGCAAGACAAATAAGACCCCTGCACCCACCCGCCAGTACCTTAAAAGTTTATGTAAAGGCTTGAATATAAAAGTTCAGTCACCTATACAGTCCAGATGGTCTCAACAACACCTCACTCACTCAAAGCTACATCCTTGAAATTGGCTCCTGCAGCAGGAAGAGTGAGCAGAACATACATTCCAAGCATGGAGGAGGAGGAGGAGAGGAGCCACCAATTGCCCTGGTCAAGTTCATGGGTCAGTGGTTCAACTGGTGGTCATGTTCTCTTGGTGACCTCCTCCAACAGGAACAGAAAGAAATGGTTTTGTTTCCTTACATAAGTGGAACATATGATTGTCTTCAGTTATGAGAAGAAAAGAAAATGTGAGAACTCTATTGCTGAATATATTTGATAACTTATAGAATTGTTTTAGATCCATAAATAAAATAAATAGTTTTATTGTAGGTCCTCAATTTGTTTTCAAATACATCATTTACCAACTACTTAAGAAATGTTTTGAGAGATACATTGTTTTAAGAAATAAAACAAGATAGAAATTCGTGCCTAGAGTAGTACCTGACCTGTCCTGTCATTCCATCCAATACCAGGACCTTCCTCTGCAGTATGGTCAGGACACCTCTACATGGCATGAGTTCTCACTCCCTTCTTTTTCTGTGTAGTTTTATTAATAAATGCTCATTTTGATGTTAGCAAGGCAATTGATAGAAACCTCTTACAGAGTATCATTTATCATTTGAAGTGCTCTAAATCAGCTTCTACAGTGGCCAGTAAAGATGGCAAATGATGACTTAAATGAAGTTGATTGTATCTGTCTTGCTAAAATAATTGTATTTATCATGGATACTTAAGTGGATGACAGAGAAAAATCTATCTGATTTTTGTCCAGAGAAGTTTCAGAATCAGATTAGTCCAAGAAAGGTGACTTTGTACATTTCTATTACCTTAATAATTGAATCCTAGGTTCATTGCAATTCAGCCTTATTCTATTTCTTTCTAACTTTTAAACTTAAACAAATAAACTCAGTTTCCTAAATTAGCTAATATGCTTTCAGAATCATAATATTAGAAAACTGGTAAAGATCTAGAGCATGATTCAAAATATGCTTTAAACAATTCCAGGAAGCTTGTCATACACACACACACACACGTAAGGGAGGATGATAGAAATAAATAAATATATATATATATATATATAGTTTATTTATAACAGTATAAAGTAAATAAAAGGCACTCAATTTAATCTCTGAAAGAGGGACATGAAAAAAGACAATCATATATACATTTTTATATTCCAATGAACAGAAATTGAGGTATAACTAAGGGTCTTCCAGTTTGGGTTTCAAGGATCAAACTTCTCATTCTAGCAAAGAGTAAAAGCAATGTAAATTACAAAATCTTATTTTTCATATATGTATTTGTGCATGTATGCATATGTGTGTTGTTTATGTGTGTTTCTTTTTCCATCAGAATTCTGAGGACTCAAAGAGAGAAACCCACAGACAGAAACTCCAAAATGGGATGTGGGGGTTCTAGGCAAGAAGCAATCTGTGGGAACTTCCTTCCCTGTGGCTACTGGATGTGCTGAGGGGCAAACACACCATGGAATAAAGGGGCAAACTTTAATACCTTCTTTCATAGCCACGTGTGGCCCACTGGAAGAGTGGAAATCTGAGAACCTGTATCCGCATCCTTGTTCTTTCCTAGGACCTTCGGCAGTTTCAAGCACACCACAGCCTGGAAGGCAGGGATAGAGGACTTGGAGAAACCCCACCCACAGGTAACCCAGTCTTCACCTCTATGTGCACAGATTTTCCAAGGACAAGACATGGTGGGAAATCTGAGAAAGATCCCTGCCAAGCATGCACCACTCCAAGCATCCCTGCCAAGCATCCTCACCACTTGCTCAATAGCTCACGGAAGACTAGGAGAGGAAAGGAGAAATGAGATGTCCCTGGAGGAGACCCAACATCTCCATGCAGGCCGATCGGTGTGGGCAGAAGCAACTTGCCTCAGCAGCTCTCTCACCTAGTTCTCCTGCACAGATTCTGCACCATCTAGGTTTGCGAAGCAAGCAAACACATACCCATCCAGCTTATCTTCCTCTTTCTTCCTAAAACAGAATGTTGTCTTACTTCGATCATCCTCCCTTACGTTTATCCCGGTCTGCAGCAGTAATGCTATGAGTGAACACTCTTAGAACATTTGAAATTATTGCAAGACAGTTTATGTTCTTACTAATAAAGCCAAAGCATTATTTAACAAACATCAAGCAACTCACTTATAATTTAAGCCATTTTATATGTATACATCATACTCAAATAGTAGACAATATTGTCTCAAATATACTGTTTCAAACATTTTTGGGAAAGTTTCCATGGATTTTTTTCACCAAGATTTTCCTCAAAAATTTATATATATATAAAGGATAAGGGTTGGTTATTCATATAAAGACTGAGAAAAGCCTGGGCCAGTATGGCTCAGTTGGTTGTAATGTCATACTCTACACCAAAATGTCATGGGTTCTATTCCCGGTCAGGTCACCCGGCAACTGATCAATGTTTCACTCTTTCTCTCTCCCTCCTCCCTCTCCTCTTTTCTCTGTCTTTCTCCCTTCCTCCCTCTTTCCCTCTTCAGAAGTATATATATATGCACATGTATGTTTCTCTATATAAATATATAATTAACAATGAATACAGTAAAATCTAAAACAGAAAATAAATAAATTACTATAGAAAAGAACTGTAAGTGATCATAAGTTTTTTTAAAAAACACAGTTTTATGTGTCCACTGGAAACAATCAATTTGGAAACTACTCTTGCAATTCTTTCCTTCTCATATGCTTTAAGATGCTCTACTTATTTGTAATTTGCTATACAAATACAAATACCAAAAATTATATGGTGAGTAATTTCTTAGATTTAATATTACATAACGCTTTTTAACAGGTCCTTTCAACATTTAAAAACATATAAAATAAATATTATGTTTTGTAACAAACTTATAGAAGCCTTGTGTTGTCATCTGTAACATGTTTTATTCTTATTTTAGTCAGGGAATGTTGATATCTAAAGCTTGTTTTTATTTAGAGAAAAATTTAGCAGAGCATAACAAATGGTGAGGCCCCTAGAATCCAGGAAGACATCAGATGAAATCAAACACAATTTTATGATTACTGAATTATATTCATTTCATCATAGTGTTTTTAATCACAGCTTTAGACTAATTGAGGTTGTGTTTGGATTCAGAGCCCTTTGAAAGCACTTTGTGATAAGTTCCATGAATGCTAACATCTTTTTAGGAAATGCACTGATACATGTTCAAGAGTGTGGACATCAAGTTATCATGAAGCTCTTCATGAAAAGCTGCAAGACACTCAGCATCACTGAGCTCAGCCACTGGTCTGTGCAGCAGTGAGTTGCTGACCGTTTGGCAGATTGAAAGCTCCACCAATTTTTGGCCAAGCTCTCTTGCCCTCTGACTCTCAGAATCTCTGGACAGAGGGAAAGAGTTTTTTTTTTTTTTTTCCTTTTATAATTGGGTATAACACAAGCCAAAACTTTCAAACAATTATACTTATGACATTCTGGGAAAATAATTCTTGAAAAAAATACCGCTTATAACTCTTTGATTTATATTAATCCTCTCATTCCTTCTTAGGGTATTGAAATCAGACAGAAACAACAGTAGTTGTAAAATGAAAGCAGTGACTCAACACAAAGTTTGAAACACACCTCAAGAGTTATTTGTCTTATAGTTAAAGGGTAAGTTATTTATTTGACAAAAACACAACCAAATATTTGTAATAGCTTGTTATTTGTAGACAGAATTACAGATATTTAGGTAAATATATTGGACCTCTTGTTCACAAAAGGACCTCTTTGACATATAAAAACTGTCTCATTTTTTCCTGGACTAAAAGATTCCCAGAATTATGGTTCACATTGATCCTTATACCGTTGCTAAATATTATTATTCCTTTTTATAGTTGTTCAGTTACCTTTGTCACACTTTTTTCCCCATTGCTCTCCCCTCCCCCACTCCCCCATCCCATTCCCATAGTCAGTCACCATCCCATTAACTGTGCCCATGAGTCCTCTATTCATGTTCCTTGATTTGTCCCTTCCCCTTCTTTCCCACCTTTTATCCCTACCCCCTTCCCTCTGGTCACTGTCAGTTTGTTCTTTATTTCCATGTCTCTGGTTCTTTTTTGCTCATTTGATTGTTTTGTTGATTAAGTTCCACTTACAAGTGAGGTCATATGGTAGTTGACTGAATGATCTGTTTATTGGAAAGAATGGGTTTGAAGGATTGGGACAAGGAGGTGCAGGATACAGGTATGTGGATGACCTCACAGACTGGGCTAAATGTGAAAATAATTGTCCCTTGTGTGATTAACATAGGAGGCTCTCCACAACCAGGTGAATAACGTGGCCCCTTCTGTAGGAAAACAACAGTGTGTCTTCCTTGGCATGCTGGGACACAGGCAACGCACCTACGTAAAGTGGGCAGTGGTGAAAAGATGCATGCGATCAAAACCACGCACTTCTCTTCTCTAAATCAAACTGTCACAGCTTGTATGATCTGTCCACAGCAGAGGAAAACACGGAGACAGTGCACCCCAAGGGGATCAGACAGGCATGTAGTGTCGGGTTTATCCTGTTGGAATCCTTCCATCATGAAAGGGACAGAAACTTGTCCTCTGAGGAATAAACATATATTCTGAACATGGTGTTACCGTGTTTGTTCATAAGGCTTCTATAAATTTACCATCTGTGAACTTATGGAATAAATGTGTTGTTCATTTTGTGGTATTCTAGACATTATTTCTATGGAATATTATTTTATTTTTACAGATAAATAAATGCAGCAGTGGACTCAGCCCCATAGAATTCAGAGGTCTTAACAAACACTCCATCACCTGGGAGTAGCTGGTCTACTGAAGACTCAGTGACTTGCCACTTGAAGGACAGCACTACCTTACTGTCACCTAGTAAGGTACAACTGCAGAGATACATCCTACATCACTGCACTTAGTATAGTGTCTTTAAATAAGAAATTATGATTCTCTCTGGTCCACAGTTAGAATACACGAATCCAGGAATCGAGCTGTTGAAGTAAGTGTAACGCATCTCACTATCACACCTAATACCCTTTTTTCAGAATTTCTGCTTTCTCTCTTCACATGGTGAGCTTCCCTGGTAAGCACATACCATATGTGTTCCCAGGCTACGTGGAGACTGACATTTTTTCCCACCAAAAACAAAACAATGGTTTCATTGAATTGGGACTTAAATTTCATGCCTGACCATTTGGAGATCTTGAGTATATTAAACCCACAGGGAAAGAGATAAGTTACTTCATTGTCTGAAGTAATAGATGTTTATTCCTAAAAAGGAATTGGGTTGCTGCTTTGCTAAAGGAATAAAAAAGATAGATTATATCTACAAGTAGGACACAGGCGGCAAACACAAGGTCCACAAGCTGAATTCGGCCCTCCACCTTGTTTTATCCCACCTGGCACCTTGTTTCTGCCCAGCGGCAGTTCTGAGCTCTCCTTCTATATGTACTATTTATCCTCTTTCCTTCTGATTTTATTATACAATTTACTATGCAGACTTTAGGTAACAAGTTATTAGATTAAAATATGTCTGAATTCAAGGATGTAACAAAACTCGGTAATGGACAGTGTGACTCTCTCAGATATGAATTTAAGAGTAGGACTTTGTCATTGTTCATTTAAGGGCAAGATCGAGTATGTCTTAATTTATATGATAGATGTATCATGTATTGTAGGTGGACAGAGAAAGGGAGTGTTACTGCTGCAGTGAATTTCAAATATTTATGGTAGATTGTGCACAGATGTTGAGTTGCCAAAGTTATATATTATTTCAATTATTAAGCTGCTATCCCTCGGCTTCAAAAATACCTGTCTTTGCTTGGCTCAGTGATGCTAAGCTGGGGTGTTACCCCATCTTTGCTTTTTCAGCTCTCTCCCTGTGAGGAGTTATGCACTTGGGTCTGCATAGTAAACTGTATAATAGTATGAGAAGGAAAGAGGATAAAAGGTTTAAATAAAATATGTGTGTGCATGTTGGAGAGTAAAAGCACTCAGTTTTAATGTCTGCTTCCTGTTGGCATTGCATCTACTTCCTGTTCTTCCGAGGTTCACCTTCACCGTACTTCCTTTTCTAGGCAGCCGGACACTTGCTGTAGCAACAGAGTTTTTAACACCAGCATATTGGCATCCCCTAAACAGACTGATTTACCAGAGGCTCACCAAAGTTAGATTTCTCTTCTACAACATTACTTTTTGTCAGTGTCTAAGTTTTAAATAATTCCCAACACTTCCCATTCTGCCTGCAACCCCCTCCCCAGCCCTAAGTTCGATAGACGCTTTAGCTACCGCAATCCTGGAGACAAACCAGTGTCTCTTTTTATTTTATGTAGTTAATAGTGTTATATGTAGTTAAATGTTATTTGTATTAAATTCTGTTAAAATATTTTGAGTGGTTTCTATCGCCTGACTAAGCTCTGACCAATAAACATAGCGTTCCATTTTCCATTTTTTTAAATTTTTTATCCTTTTCTGTGTTCTTGTATTTGCATGTGTCCTTTTTAAGGAATGTAGAGTTAAAGTTTTCTTATGTATTAGTTTTATAAGATTTGTATTGGAATATTCATTCACTTTATAAGTAATCTTATGCTTCAGGAAATGACTGATTCATTTTGGTTTAACATCAACTTCTGAATAAATCTTAGATAAAAGATTAGATAAAAATGGTATAGAGATGATAGATTGAGAGAGAGAAAAATGCAAGGTAGATAGTATATAAATAAGTAAGTTATTTTATACAATACATGTGTTATTTTACCAGCTTTAAGAAAAAATTCTCAATTTGCTCAAACTTCAATTTCTTTATCAACTTAAATAGAATATTTCCTTCAAAAGTTGTTCTTTGATTTAAAAGAGATAATGTAAATATAGTACATAAAAGTGTTCAGAACAAACTAAGAAATTTGATGAATATTATCCTGTATTTCACTTTCCTATTTCTTTATTCTTCCCCTCTATTTTAATATAATACATAAATTTTCATCATCATGTAAAAAAGTTAAAAATACATTTCTATCATCTCTAACAGGTAAATGTTATTTATTTTAATATCCAATGCATTATCATACATCTAGATGAAGTAAAAAACACAGATAATTTTCTTTTAGTCCCTGTTCTATAGCCCATATAAACCTTGTAAGGATATGCATTTATCTCTCCTTAACTGTATGAACAAATAATATTTCTACATAAAATTGTCTTAATTTTTGGCACATCATAAAATTTTTCTAGTAATATAATTTGTCTCTGTTTTTGAACAGTTGCATTGCTTATCTACACCATTTAAAATACCTTGAGGTTTTTTAATTGTAGCAAAGAGAGACAAATATCTCAAGGAGAATGAGGGAGGATCACATAAATGAGTTTTGAAAACAGGAGGTCTACTCTTACTAGAGCTGGAGACACTATTTTTCTATGGATAAAAGGTCACCAAAAGTTTAATTACAAATAGTGTTGGAGAGAGCTAGTAATCCAGGCACCTTTGAGGTAAATTGAAAACTATGTTTAGAAATAAAAAGTGCTACTAATTTAGTAGTACATTTTATTTATATTGGTGTTATATCCAGCAAGAGACAGATTTTCAGTTAAATTGATTTTTTTTACCTAATCACGTTGGCAATAAACTAATTTAATATCTTCCTGTCTATGACAGAAAAATACAAATGTTGTCTATACAAATGTTTTAAACACTAGTGAATGTTCTTACCATTCTGAAATGCAGTTTTCTGTGTTCATACATATTCGGAAAATGAGGCATATTATATCCACTGTAGCGAAAACATTAAAAAATTATCTTTTTAAAATAATCCCACTTAAAGTACCTTTACCACATAATGGTTAAATTTCTTGACATAGTATATGCTTCTTTTTTAGTAGACATTTAGAATATAATACAGAATAGTGTCCAAGGAACATTTATTTATGCAATGCTGCTCTGAAGATATAATCATGCTGCAATTGCAGTTTGGTTTAGAAAGAGAATGATAATGGCAAAGTTTAATTATTGACTTCTGTTGTGTGGATAAAAAAGGAAGTGAACAAATATTGGCCATCATAAATATTGTTTTATCAGTCCTCCCTGCCAATATTGAGTTGTAATCTAACTGCAGGGATTTATGAACTACAGATTGACTGAGTGTTGGAATAACCTTGGTTAGGGAACAGCGTCCACCATCATAATTAGTTTGTCATTGTGAATTTACAGAGCTTTGTACAATATTTAAAATTATCTTGTTACCCTAATAGCTATACTATCCTGAAAGTAAATTGTCAAACAAGAAATTCCTTCTCTAAGTATAGATTAAAATTTAGTTCAGACATTTTTATTGCATGAGAAATATGAATAGTGCCTTGCTAAAATTTATATATTTGACATAATTGCCCATTAAAGTGAGGAGGAGGCAAGGTGTTCATTTTATATAACTGAATTTAATCCGAATATGTATGCTAAAGTGTACTCCATTCCATTATATTTTCTAAACATTTGAATTAATAAAATTTACTGACTGTCCCTTTTACATGATTAACAACCTCTCGACATGGCTATGTTGGGATTTTTGTTTCTGTTGACAATTATTTCAATGTTCATTATTGATTTACTCAATTACTTTAAAATTTCTTCATTTTAGTATCTATATACACCACATAATCTGCTAAGTGCTCACCGGTTAATATTTTAATCAACAGAATAACCTGTGGTAGGTCTTATTCTCAGTGTGATTCATTCTGAACAGTTGAATAAACTGAGTCAAAGAGCAGTTAGATGATTTATTCTAGATGGTACAGCTAGTTAGTTTCAAAGTCTTAGTTTGTATCTAGTTGTTTGACTTAAAAACTGGTGCTTATGATGTCTACGGTATAAAGTTGTATTTGTAATTTAATGTATTTACAATTAGTCTGGTAGTTAGTCATTTATAAGTAAAGAAAAAAATTCAGAAAGAACAAAGAGACTAATTTTATAATATTTTTATGGGCAAATCAAAATATAAAAACAATATACAAAAAGTAAATTAAATATTTTGAAGAAATATTGAAATACATGTGATATAAATAATTTATGACAAAAATATTAGAAAATATTTTGTTTCAAAATTTATCTCAATAATATTTCAGTCAATCCTAATTGCAAATACATTCTAATATAATTTGGTTAAAATATGTAAATCTTGGGCTTGTTTAAAACAGTGATTATAATATTTTCAAAATCTAAAACAGTACTTTCCCCATGATACAAATTTAATTATTATTTTAAAGACATGAACAAAGTGATATTATATATAAAATATCATGCTATATCTAAAATTTGATAGTGTGTGTGGCATATATTTAATTCATTCTGTAGTTTTACATTTGGTGGTACATCATTTCTGATAAGTTTGTTTATATTTTTAAAATGATGTTTGAAAAGCTAAAAATATATTTGACACCAATGTAGAAAATTCAGAATGAATTAAACCATTGTTTGTAGATTAATACTAGTTGTAGGTTACAAGTAGTAACTATAGTAAAAATATTCAAGGTGAGCTCATGGAAAGCATTGCAAGTGAGTTTCTTTCCATTTACAGTGTGGTATTGTGCACACACACACAAATGAAAACCGGCCTTCATTCTATTGGCTTATTAATGAATGATGTGAAATGTTCCTTCAGAACAAGGAAACCGGTCATTTCTGGTGACCTCCATCTATATTGATCATCATGTGAAAGTTTTTCTTCATAATTATTCAGCATCAATTATGAGTAAAGATTTTATTTAAGTATATGCATTTAAATCTCCGGAAAGGGAAAGAATGATTTATGTCTTGCTGAACCTTGTGCAGTAACCAGGTATGAACAGGTGGGTGTTGTCATGGATGAACGTCTTGCTCAACAAACCATCAGAACAAATTAAAAACTACATTGTACATTTTTGATGATCACATTGATTTTTCAGGCTGGCAGCTGGCAACACTCAGAGGACTCAAGGTGGCTTTCATGTGTTTTTTTTTTAAAAAGTCCCATTTTCATTAATGCTGGACCAAATTCCAATGTATTGTATATGCAAATAAGGTGGGGAAATTATCTGTTAATTTTAAGAATTGAGATAGCCTTGTATTTGGGACAAGGCAGTCTTTTGGGATCTTCTAGGGAAAAAAAAAATGGGCAATCTGTTTCTCAGTTCCCAGCGACACTGCCAGTGCTCGGCTGGCCCACAAGCAACCCAGAGTCGTCATGTTCAGAATAGAATCCATCTCCATTAGACCCTTTCAGAGTAGTTAAGATTCACAGTTTGTCATCATATACGTGTTAGTTTACACCGTGATTTTCCAATCAGTCATTAAGTAAAACTGAAGAATAAATCACTTCTCTATCCTTCGCTCCTGACTCAAGTAGTCTCACCGGTATTGAATAAAGCTGAGTATGAATATTAAATATATTGAAATGTGTAAAGATTTTAACACAGTGTCTGGCACATATAAAGGTCATTATTTGTTTATTATTAGGTCAAACTTTTGAGAGGTGACTGAGGATTTATCACATAGTAGGCCCTGTTCTACATTTGCAAAGTTATAGTCTTTCACAGAAATTTTGAGTTATTAATCATTCCTGTTTTACAGGTAGCACATGAAGAGAAGTCAAGTCCTAGCATGTGTAGACACACCACAAATTAAACACAGCAGTCTCCCTAACCACCAGTTCTTTATTGCCCCAAAGGAAATATTATCCACTGAAAACTTTCTTTCAGCAACTATTGTATGCTTATTGATACATACTAACTTACCTCATAAAGTTCATATGTGCATAATTTTCACAAGTTGCATATGACTAATCATCACATTTTTAGGGTAGGCAATAAATACTTTATGTGTGCTTTTGTGTATTGTTTTCAGATTATTTAGAAGCTATGCATTGGTTTAATTTAGTAAATTAGTAACATTTTCAATGGAGAGATCTATTACTCTGAATTAAGAACTGTTCAACATTTTTAAAAGAATAACATATTAATATTATTTGACTTCACAAATAATCATTTTTTAATTTTAACTCAATGTGTTATAATCCATTATTCTTTTTATTCTTTCAGGGGTCAAATTGTCTAAAATTTGGCCGATGTAAGCTTCTTCCAGTTGGTGCCAGAGTTCTTCTGTCATGTTCCCATCTGGTATTTTCAGAATAGTGAACAGAATATATTTGAAGCTATGTGGAGAAAAATGATGTTTTCCAACACTTTTAATATAGCAAAGGATTGAAAATGTCAAAAATAAAACATTATTGCCATGGAAAGCATGGTTTAAAAGTGAGTGTTCTAGTTACTATTCAGTATATGTCCTTAATACCTCTGCAATATTGTGAAGAGAACAATACCGATCACCACAGGATAACAAGTTCAGGGTAAGGTTACTCTTACATTTCACTCTTCAAATTAAAAATATAATTATTATTTCCAGCAGAGAGTCTTGATATACTCAGTAAAATGTACTTCAATGTAAGATCCATTTACTTTTCAAAATCTGAGTTAACATTTAGGTTAAAATTGCCTCCCATAGAAATTATATTTTTGTAGTTCAGTTCTTCTCTTAACTAAACAATGATAACAGTCATGCATTGTCAAATTAGATTATTCTATAACAAAAATTTCCATTAATATTTTGAAAAAGTGTATTGTTGTGAATTTTACCATGTTAACTTTGTATAAAGTAGGACTTTTGTCCTTGGCCTGCTTAAAAAACGAAGCTATAAATAAGCTATACATGAGTTGTAAATGTATGTGTAAGCTTTATTCTATAATGCACATTTAACATCATAAATAAAATCTTGTTTATTATTTTTCTAATATCTTTCCATTTGTCTGGGAGAATGTTCTGCCAAAATCACCTGGGATCCCATGTGCAGCTGCAGTCATCTGGTGGACACTCATGAGCTGGCGGGTTCAAGGTGACCCCGTAAGGATGCTGCATCCATAAATGTGATTCTGAGCATTATACACTGCATCACAGGGCTTCTAAACATAAACTGTCTGTTTAATACAAATGATCTGCTATGAATTTTTAAGCTTCAAGAAAACTGTCTGCTGGGTTTATGAGAGAGATTTTGTCTCACACACAGAGGAAACATGAAACTCTCAGGAGTAATTTGGACTTAGTGTGACTTTGGGACATTGTATGCTGTATAAAACATAACCTATACTCCATTATCTCCTCCTGGAAAAGACCAGAAGGAAAGTCAGGATGGAGATACACACAGTGTGACACAAATGTAGGCTTACAGTTCTGAGGAGGCAAAATACAGAGCTTATACTTGTATATTTATTTATTAATTATTGTATTATTTTTCCACATGGACAACTGTAAACTACTTTTGCCCTACTCTGTATATTTCATATATATAAAATCTCTCAAAAAAAGTAAGAAGAAATAAACTGACAATACAGAAATTGAAAGAAATAAATGGAAACCTGTAAGTAATGATACATTTTCTAAATATAAACTATAGACTTGAGCATATTAAAACCTTTAATTTTAATTAAAATTAAAATCTTTAAAAAGTTTAATGATGATGGAAATATATAAAATATAGTAAGTATATATATTGGTAAATATAAAATAAAATAAACAGTAATAGGCATGACTTGCAGGTGTATTTAACATTAATAACAGGGCCAAGTGTTTGTCATGAATATTATACACTTGATTAAATTTTCAATGTTAGATAAATAAAAGTTGAGAGACAGCCAAAGGGAGGTAGAAATGTTAACAATCTCAGGATGAAGGAAATAGCACAAACCTACTAAGAGTTAAGAGTCCAGGTAGAAGAAAATAAAAGCAAGGAGAATTAGACAAATATAATTATCCAGGTTGGAGGCTGTTGAAATTTATGTAATAGAGCACACACATATATTTCTAACAGATGTACTAGTAAATATGAAAATGAAAAGCCCAACAAAAATCACCACATCCTCATATTATAATATATTAAAATTAGTAAATATGTAAAGTAAGTTGGTGGAGGAGAATAAGGATAGATTTATTGGTATTTTAAGACAAGACAAGAAAAATAGTTTGTATTTTTGAGTTTTATAACAGGCGCTCTTCCTTTTTTCATTTGCTCTGGGATACTTCCAACTGATCTGTTCTGGGAAATTAACCTTAGGGGATAGGCAATGCAAAATGTGGCAGTAGAAAACATTTGTTCTTATATTAAACTGTCTCCTTTTTTTGTAGCTTGGGGTTTTCCCTGTCTAATGGGAAAACCTTGCAACAGTTCCAATGGATAAATCTTAATTGAGCTGCTACACAATAAGTCAAGTCTCTCTGGTACTCTTGCTTCTATCCTGCTTGATAATGATTTTAAATGTACTGTAAGCAATAATATAGGAACGGGTGTATGACTCACGTAAAGAGAAAAGTGACGTAGTCCCAGTGAACCAACATTTTAGATGATTTGGCTAGGCAGTATTTCAGAGTCTTGATATATACGAAGTTGAACTGAATGGACGTTTATCTTTCATTTTTATTCATTCAAAAACACTCAGTGGGCATCTTCACAAAAATTTCAGGGGATTGAATATTTGAAAATATAAGACACCAAAAGTCATACCCACAGAAGGCCTTTCTTTAAAGGCAAAGGATAAGGAACAGATAGAGAGAGTGCTGGCTAAATGTGCGGAATCCCAGACAACAGCCAGGCACACATCCTCAATGTTCTTATTCTGACATTGACCATCAGGATACACACTAAGAATTTTGGCTTACTGACATCTCGGTAAGCCAAAGGCTAAAGAGAGAAATTTCCAGTGCGAATTTTTATAGCATTTTGATTATGGGGTAGAAGCCAGGTTTTCTAACTAGATACGAAGTTTACAACCATTATTATATGAACAGTTTCCAGGGAGTGAAAGACTTTAAACCACACGTCATAAAGCTCCCCTCATTCTCATCTTAGCCAAGAGTTAAAGCCTGATTCCCAGGAGAGCCCAGAGATGCCAGTTACGGTTGCATATGGACTCTGTTTGGCACCCCTGTGACTCACAAGGCGCTGTTCTAAACCCAGGTCATATGACAGTACACAAGAGACTAAATCTACTTGTCTACTTAGAAAAGGCAAAACGAGAGAGTTAACCAAGTATATATTTATTAAGCTAGACAGTGGTGAAGCTATGAAGAAAAATAAAGGAAAAACTTGTTGTTAGAGGTATGCAATTTTTATTTTATATCCAGTGGCCGGAAAGACCTAGTTGTCAAAAAGTGAGTAAAGAAAGCTGTGAAAGAAATGAGAAAGTGAGCCTTGTTTCTGTCTGGGGAAAGAATGTTCAATTCTGAGGGAGGAGCAAATTTGAAAACCTTGAAATGGGGCATGCTGGCTTGTTCCAGAAACAGAGGAAGCCAGGGGAACCAAACAAACCTGGACAGCCAGGAGAGTAGAAGCTGAAGTGGGAGAGGTTAACTGGTGGCAGATTATGTAGGGCCTTCGTAGCATCTGTAAAGACCTGATTTTTTGGAGGTAGGAAGTCACTGTGGTATTTTGACTATAATAATGTTGTATTAGGACATTTAGATTGCTGTTCTCAAAAAAATAAAGGGAGGCAATGACAAGCAGGAAAATGTTTGTGGGCCTCTCTAATATTTCAGACACTGAATAACACCAGTTTGGACTTGGGGTATTTGCGATCTGTCTGTATATCGCAAAAATAATAAGAACAGTATAGCCCAAAGGAAGTGCAGAGAAGTGTCACACCTTAAACAGCACTTTATAAATCACGTGCAGCCTATCTCGGCGAAGGGTCAGTAGCAGACGGCCAGTATCTGTGAAGATAATCACAGAGCTGTGCTGCTTAGATATGCTAGCTCTTTCTTATATGTAGTTTGTAATTCTTTCTTATATGGTCTAGGCCAAGGCTTTTTAAATATGAATTGCCAATAGCATTTTTGCATATTTTGAACCATTTAATTTCTGAAACAGAAAAAGCAAAAAGAAAACATAATACCAAAATACTATCTATGTATATCATCTAATGAAGTGTTGTTTTAAAGAAATATCCCAGTTTACCAATTAGTCCAGCACACATTTATTTATAATCATGTACAATTTTGACAAATATTTTATTATTTTGACTGGTATCTCATTTCTTTATTTTTTATTTGCATTTTATTTCTCTTCTTTCAGTGCTTATGCTAAAATTTTAGTCTGCATAGTTTATAATTATCTTAAAAAGCAAAAAGGTAATTAATATTTCTCTTCTAACAAGACATAAACCATAATTTTATCTATCCTTTTTTGAAATTACTTGCTTACTTTAGTATTTTTGTATTTTTATTATTTGTTACTTAAATTTCACAATATCTTTAACATAATTAAAATTGCCATATTACCCAAAGAAAAATACAAATTTAATGCAATCCTCATGAAAATTCCAGTGACATTTCTAAAAAAAATCAGATTTGTATGAAACCACAAAGGACCATAAATAACAAAAATGATCCTAAGGAAAAAATAACAAAGCCAAAATATCACACTCCCTGACTTTGAATTATACTACAAAGTGACAAGAATCAAAACAGCATGACATTGACAGAAAAACAGATGTACAGAAGAATGAAATAGAATTGAAAACTCAGACATGGAATTAATTGAAAATAGATAATCAAAAAACCCCAAATCAATTCATAAGTGATCAGGGAAATGACAAGCATGCAATTATTAGGCAAAAGTATTTGAAGACTTTCTTAAAAATAGAAACACAAAAATAGAAACTGGTGAGTAAATAAACATTAAAACCTCTCAATACTAAAGAAGTTTAGGAGATGATAGTTTTTTAACTTTATTTTTATTGTTTACACTAGTACAGATGAGATGATACTTTTTAAGTGCGAGGACTCTTCATGAAAACACTGCATGAACTCTGAGCTTTATTATGCCAAGGTAGAGTCATGAAATTAGTTATGGGGGTTTATAGAACCATGAGGGATAGCTAGACTGAGCATGTAATTATCCTCTCCCCGTGGATTTAAAGCAACTTGCTGCAAAAATTCACCAAAGGAAACAATTACAAGAAAACAACAGTGATAACTAATTGGTCCCCAACCTGATGCCAGCTCTCAGCCAAATCATACTTAAAATAAATATCTTTGTCTATGTTCCACTGAGTCACACAGATCCCTGTAGTTATCTTCCAATTATTCACTAATGAACAAACATATATAGACAGATTGCTTACCACGTTCAGGGTATTCTTCTAGGATGTTGTATGTATCAGCAAGCAAAACAATAGTGCTTTGCCCTCACGGAGCTTACTTTAAGCAGAGAGAGACCAAAATGTACAAATAGAAAAACAAATTATAGCATGTGTTTGAAGGCTTTGAATGGTAAGAACAGAAGAAAAAGCAATGTTTTAAAAAGGATGTGTGTGTGTGTGTGTGTGTGTGTGTGTGTGTGTGAAAGAATTAATGGTGGGATACACTATTAAATGAGGTGGTCAAGTTAGGTCTCATGGAGAATTCAAAATACAACAAAAACATAATGATACTGGAGAAAAACAAATAGATGTGGTTATACAACATAGCAAATGTATCTAAAGACACTATACTTACAAATCATTAAAGTAAGATTATGTTAGATATATTTCACCACAATAAAAAACATGAACTCCTTAGCTACAAAAAAAAGATAGACAAATCTTAAATGTGTATTTCCAAATTAAAAACAAAAAAAGTCCAGCCTGAAAAGGCTACATAGTTTGTGATCCCAATTACATGACATTCTGGAAAATGCATAGTATAAAAGGTAATGTGACTAGTGTCAATAAGGGTTTGAGGCAGGGAAGAAGAGAAGGTTAAGAAAACACAGGTAACTGTTTTTTGGGTGCTAAAATTATTATATATGATACCTTAATTACTGACACATAAAACTACACCATCAAAAATAACTTTACAGCACAAAGAATGATAGTTCATGCATACAAATTAAAAATATATATTTGGGGTCGGGTAGGGACTCCCAGAACTGACTGCATATTGTGGCATGCACTATGTGGGGAGAAAAGTTGCTAACCTAAGTAACTCTACAGGTAACGACTTTAAATTCAAAGACAAGATAAACTGTATGTAAGCAATACCGTTGAAGGTTATGGGTTAAAAGTGCTGATACTGCTATACATGTGTACTAGAACTGAACGATGAAGTGAGTGGATGGCACAGAGACGGAGCCAAGTATTTTACAGCTTGAGTGGAAGCCAAGTATTTTATAGCAAGGAGAGAATGATCTATATAGTAGCGGGTTACATTTGGAGACAACAGTATGAACTCATGTCTACTGTAATATAGACATATTACATAAATATAGACATATATATTTATGATAAGGTTAATATATACCCATGTATTTCTCTCCTCTGCTAGCTCAGAGGGGCTGGAACAAAAACATCCCAGAAACAATGAGCCCAGTTCTTGATTTGCAATATTTTTGTCCAATAAAAGGAAACAGAACTCCATGGATACAGCACTGGTTTGGGCAGTGGGATGGAAAAAATACACGATGAGTCAGGAGTATCTTTCAGGACCGGTGTATGTAATGGCTCAAATAATTATCACACATACTCTGCCGTCTGTCTGAAATTAACAGAGCTACTGCTATTTTCCATCTTTATACCATTTTTTTTTGCCTTGTACTTATTTTTTGTCTTTTGTGGTTTCAATTGAGCATTTTATATGATTTCATGATACCTTCTTTTTCTCATATCAGCTGTACTCCTTGTTGACATTTTAAGCTATTGCTCTCCAGTTCACAATATACATTTTAAACAAAGTTCATTTTAAAATAGCAGTATTCTATTCTGTAGATAGTTCAATTACCTTATATTAACAATAATTCTAATTTTCCCTCTTGTTCCTTGCATTCTTGCTGCCATTTATTTCACTTATATATAATTATATACATGATACAAAATCAAATACATTGTTATAATTTTGAATAAACTGTTGTTTGATCAATTAATTTAAAAAATTAAGTTTTTATTTCATCACCACTATTTCTTCTACAATGTTGTTCCTTTCTTTTTTTTAAAAAAAATATTTATTTATCTCTAGAGGAGAAGGGAAGGAGAGAGGGAGAGAAATATCAATGTGTGGTTGCCTCTCATGTGTCCCCTGCTGGGAACTGGCCTGCAACCCAGGCATGTGCCCTGACTGGGAATCGAACCACGATCCTTCGGTTCACAGGCCTGCGTTTAATCTACTGAGTTACACTAGCCAGGGCTGTTCCTTTCTTTATGTAGATCAAAGTTTATGATCTGTGTCATCTTTCCCTTATTTACATTGTTTTCTACACAGGTCCTACTGGCTTATTTAAGGTGGATTTGGAACTCAGAGATATCAGATTTTATACAGAACTTCAAGTGTGGAGATGGAAACACTAATCATCCAAGTGGCGATTAAGATATACTATCTGATGCCTACTAATATTCTGCACAGATTGCAATAATATCTTATTTTACAATGATATGAAAACTGAAAAGAGATTATGTTATGTTTTTCATATTAAAAGTGTTGGTAATTATGCCACACATCTAAGAATTCTAATTACAATTAACGTTATTCTTTTAAACAGGTAGATGATACATGAGATCCAAAGAAAAATAAAGACAAATCAAATTTGAATATTCAGGCTCATTCATAAAAACAAAATTAAAAATTAAGTTATAAACAAAAGTTAAAATAATACTCTGTTAAGTGTAAAGCACAGTTGCTAACAATAGGTACTAGACTCATTTTATTATTGCTTATGAAAAAGTAAAAAAGTACAATGTATATAAATTATGCCTTTAAAAACAAAAAAAAATAATGCCAGTTTTAAGTAAATAAATGGGAAACACTTGTTTTATTCAGAAAGACATAAGAACTTTGAACATGTATATTTTGCTTTACATATATTTTACATATATATGTAAAAATTCATTTAAATATGTGAGATAATTAAATCAATAAATTGAGAATTACAGATATACTGAGTCGACACCAAACACATAATCTTAAATTTCAGAGATAATAAAACAGAAAAGCAATTAGTTTTTCATTTCTTCAGATATAGTCATACATACAATTTGCTCAAAAGATCCACGCTAAGTTGGCAAAGGCAAAAGGAGAGTAAATGCCAGTGACTTAAGGAAAAAAGCCATGAAAAATCAAAGGTTGTGTTAGTTAATCATAACGCACAGCCCATGGGAAAAGAAAACATTTTTTTCAAGTGAAGATAAATATGATATTCACACATTAATTAATATATGGTTTACAACTACAGAAAATGACTAATGACCTGGTTATTTCCTTCATCTTTTTCTCAGCAGTAAATTTAAATGCATCTTAATAAAATAAGTGGAACACCTGTGGGAAAGGTGATACTACCTCTTATATGTTAATATGTGAATCAAAAGAAATTTTTTCTTTCTCTATAAAAATGTGATTTTTTTCCAAATCAAAACTATATTTTTGTAAAGTGATTAATATATAAAATGTAGTTCAGATAATTATATCAAGCTATTCACAATATGGCAACAAAGATGGCATTTTATAGTCACGGATAATTTGACATTTACCTCCTTTTTTACCTAAAAATGCTTGTTCTGTGCATCTGTGCATGAGTAACATTGACCATATGTATCTATAATTAATTACATATTACCTACTCAATTGATGATACTTGGCACAGTTGGGATTATTTTCTGAAATTACTGTTTAAGCATTGATATATTCGTTAATTTCTGTAGCCATATGTCCATTCACATATTGAAGTGCACCAGTTTAATTACACATTGAAAATGTATTACTTATTAATCATTATAAGCATTAATATGTAATCAATGAAATTTTAAATCTTACACATAAATGTTACAATTGGTGTTGTTTACCATAACAGTAGGAAGATTTCTTGCCTATTGCACAGTGAATTCTTCTAGGGTTTATATTATTAGGAGCATATTAATCAGAGAGTATAATGGCAGCAGAGTCAAACTTGAGGTTCAATATTTGCCTTAATATTATTTTATTGCATTTCTTTCTTTCAAAAATAGGACACTGTGAAGCAGGGACAGGTATGTGAAATATGCCACTAGAAATAAAACTTCTCTGGTTATTAGCAGAGCAACTGAAAAATGTTTTCTCAAAAGGAGAGAAAGAGAGAGGGGAAAGATTGAATAAGATCAAGAAAGAAAACAGGCATGTGCATAGGGATATCCCTAAAAACACCCAAAAGAAGTACTTTAAAAATCAACATGGTGAGCTCCTAGTAGAGTCAAAAAAGAAATAGGACTTTTTTTCCTGCTGTTAACATGTGGACTTTCAAGGTAAAAGGCAAACATGTACTGACAAAAACGTAGATGTTTCATCATAGTCAATACATTGTATACCTTTCAGAAAATGTGTGCCAATGAACCTAACACATATTATTTTAAGTAAAGTCCTATTCTTTGTCTTGAATATAATATATAGTTTCATAGTACACAAGAGATTATGTTTATAGACTTTCATTACAACCCAAAACTATACAAAATAATTTTATTAGTATATCCAAAGGTATGAATAATTAAAACATCACTTACTATGACAGATATACATGATTATATATGCATATGATAGGAGTACACATAACACAACACACACATATACATAGATGTATCCATCAAAGGACTAATTTATACAGTGGAAACTAAATACATCATGACATCATTCAAGAACGTATTCTATAAGGTAATATTACAGAAACTCTTCTCAACCAAGGACACTATCATTCAAAAATATAATCTGATATATCTAAATGTCCAAAGCAGAGATATCTTTAGAAATTATTGTATCTGGATGAGTGGTTCTTATTATATGTGCTTTAAATATAAAATATAAAAATAAAACTATGTATTATATAAATGTTTTTTCTTTACAATAGTTGATTATGACATGAATGTGTTCATCTCATACAGTAAAATTATAAATTAATCATTTTCATAATGAAAAGTAGCATAATGAAAAGTACAGATAACATGGCATATAAAAATTGATTGATGAGCATAAAATACCCAATATTCTGCCATACATATTTTTAAATTTTTTAAATTATTGTCCAATTACAGTTGTCTCCATTTCCCCCATTACTCTTCACTGCCTTACCCATTCACCACCTCACACATTCAATCCTACCCCAGTTGTTTTGTTCATGGGCCCTTTATACATGTTTCTTGATTTGACGTTTTTCATTCTTTCCCTGTTATCCCCATCCCCACTCTCCTCTCATCTGTCAGTTCGTTCTTTATTTTCATGCCTCTGGTAATATTTTGCTCTCTTGTTTGTTTTGTTGATTAGGTTCCACTTATTGCTGAGATCATATGGAATTTGCCTTTCACCACCTGGCTTAGTTCACTTAACATAATGCTTTCCAGGTCCATCCATGCTGTCACAAAGAGTAGGGAATTCCTTCTTTGTTTCTGCTGTGTAGTATTCCATTGTATAAATATACCACAGTTTTTTGATCCACTCATTTACTGATGGACACTTTAGGTTGTTTCCAGCACTTGGCTATTGTAAATTATGCTGCTATGAACATTAGGGTGTACAGGTTCTTTTGAATTAATGTTTCAGTATTCTCAGGGTACAATCCCAGCAGGGGAATTACTGGGTCAAAAGGTAGTTCCATTTTTAGTTTTTTGAGGAAATTCCATACCGTTTTCTGCAGTGGCAACACTAGTCTTCATTCCCACCAACAGTGTACTAGAGTTCCCTTTTCTCCATAACCTCACCAGCACTTGTTATTTGTTGATTTGTTTTTAATAGCCATTCTGACCTGTGTGAAGTGGTATCTCATTGTGGTTTTAATTTGTATCTCCGATGGCTAGTGATGGTGAGCGTCCAATTGTGTGTCTCTGGGTATTGCATATGTTCCCCTTGGAGAACTGTCTGTTCAGGTCCTTAGCCCATTTTTAATTGGATAACTTGTCTTCCTGGAGTAGAGTTGTGTGAGTTCTCTACATATTTTGGAGATCAAACTCTTGTCTGAGGTATCATTGGCAAATATATTTTCACATATGGTTATTTCCCTTTTCATTTTGCTGATGTTTTCTTTAGCAATGTAGAAGCTTTTTATTTTGATGTAGTCTCATTTGCTATTCTTTCCTGCATGCCCCTTGCTCTAGGGGACATATTGATGAAAATAATACCATAAATTTTAAGTGGCTGGTAGACAATATTTGAGGTTTAGGTTAACAATAATCACTATAACCTAACTAATTAGTAAAATGTATGAAGCCATTTTATACATATTTTAGTAAATGAGGGAATTTCAAAAAAGAGATTAAACAATTAAGATGAGATAGTAATTCAGATGCATTGAATACCTTCTCACAAAAAATCATCAGTATTTATATATTATATTAACTTTTAAAATTCAATGTTTATATATTTTCATTGTTAGAAGTGACATACTTAGGGCCAAATAAATATCAAGATAGTAATTATTTCTTACATTTTTAGTCAGCATCATGTCTATTACACACTCTAGTTTTAATTTTACCATTTTATAGAATATTTCAGTATCTAATTATTCAGATGAGATGTAGATGATCAGTGATATTATTAGTTATCTAATTAGTACATAACAAGTATAAAAATAAGAACAAAATTGTTTAACCAAAATAATCCTTCTTAAGATATTTTAATTGTTTCTTTCATTAAAGATTTGTGGCACAATGATTTCCGAAAATAACATGCTCACTAGAAAAGTCAGTTTTATAATTCCTTTAATAGGGGTTTTTATATGTTTATATAAAGAGCCAGATGTCACACAAATATTTTTTGAGAGGAGTGTCAAATGAGTAGCAAAAGCAACAGAGAACAAATCTGAAACAGACAGGGTAACAGACAGTGGGGATGGGAAAATATGGCAAGAAAGACACACAGGCTCTGGCTGGGTAGCTCAGTTTGTTTAGAGAATGTTTCTGATACACCAATGTTGTGGGTTTGGTCTCTGGTCAGGACACATACAAGAAGCAACCAATGAATGCATTAGTAAGTGGAACAACAAAGCCATCTCATTCCCTTTCTCTCTCTCTCTCTAAAAATCAATTAATGAATATTTTAAAAAGAAATACAATGATAACTCTACAGTACAGAGTGTTCACCTATGTGAATACATAAAAAATAACAATTTATGTATTATCGTAAGTTCTCAAGAACAATTCAAATTGTGAAAGTAGAAGTGAGAATGCTATAGGTTGAAAATCAAATGAAGATAAAGTTGAATAAAACTTATAAGACTGCCTACAAGTCCCCTAGTGAACTGGTGAATGTATGAGCAAGAAAAACAGTCATGGCACCAAGAAAAAATAATTGTATGGCCCATGGGAACTAAATGTGGTTTTGTTTGATGGACAGACAGATAAGTTAAGAGGAAGACAAAAGACACAATAATCAAGGTATATAATGTTTTAATAAGATTAAGAAACAGATTTAAAGGGAACGCATTTTAGAGAAGAGCAATATGAAGACTAAAAGGAAAGTGATGTATTAAAGACAGCTGGAGAAATGAAGTTCTAAGTAATGACAATAAACTTCACTCTCCCAGAACTGTAGTATTAAGAGAAGCATATAAGCACGTAGGAAATGATCTGGTTAAGAAGAGTTGAGTGGTTATTGTGACTGAGAGGTTTTTTTTTTTTTGTAATCTTGTAATCAATACAATGTAAACACTGGATGTGTAGGATGTTATACCACATATCCTGACTCTAAGGAGCAAATTTTTTTTTTTTGCATGTAGAGGAATAATAGTCTTCAACACAAAGAAAGCAAGTATATATCCATTTTAAGTCCAGCTCCACTCAAAATGTGTTGTTTTAAAATAACCAGTTCCATCTGACAGGGCCACTGGAAAACACAAATATTAGTTACAATGAAAAGAAGATGCGATTACATTATTACGCTGAAGTTGCCGATAGCATTTTGGAGCACAGAATGTAAAAAGAATGGATGGAGGTATGAAAGTGGAAGTTGGATGGGGGAGATGAAACACATTATCAGTAAAAGGATAAAACATGTGATGTATTTTGTAATAAAGACAATTATATGGGGTTGATGATAAAGAATTTTAGAAATGTGAGCCATGGTGTATTTACATGATTTAATTAGGTAGTGGTACCTACACTGAAATTAAATGATCTCTGGGGTACTTAGTGTTTTAGGATCACTGAGTTAACTGTTAAATACATTAATAACCGGAAATGTGTTAAAATTACATTGAGGCTGCAATGCTTTTTAACTCAAACATTTCCAATTTAAATATTTCTTTTTTACAAAGAGAGACATGCCAAAATGAATCAAATATTTCATTGTATTCTTTATATTAAGTCATGGCTTAGCACATCATAAAATGTATAAAATGGGAAGCAAAAATCTTATTACATCTAAACAATTTGAAGGTTTAGGCATGTTTATGCTATGAAGTATTTACTTTCCTTTCTCTGTCCTTCAGAAGTCCAAGCTTTTTTTCTATATCCTATAATATCAGTATTGTGATTTAATTTGGGGCCTCATCACACTATCCTGGGACCCTGTGTCAACTCTGTGTTCTGTATTCATAAAAGTGTGCTTGTCCTTTATATCAGTAAGTCTTATTTACCTCTATTCTCCATTGTTAAACACCATACATATTTGATCTGACAATTATATAATGTTGTTTATCCTTCTGGTTAGTTTTTTTTCCTAATTTATTTCTATTGAATTAAAATTCGCATGTAAAGAAATACACAAGCCATATTATTTTGGATGAAAACAGGTCTTAAATTTTGATGAGGCTCAATCTACCAAAAAATGTAAAGATTAGGTCCTCTGTAGAAAATCTTGTTTATTTTAATGTTTGAAAAATATTTTCCTGTTTTGTCCTAGAAGATTTATATACCAATATTTTTTTTTAGATCTAAAAAATATCCATTAATGTCTTAAACAGTCGGGATCATGAGAAAATAATTGTGATTAGGTTTTTGTATATTTTTTAGGTTTTCCCATTCTTATTGAAGAAAAATCTTCTTTCTCATAAAATCACCTTGACATTCATTGTTGATAATCAGTTGATGTCATTCTATATCTAAGCTTTTGTGTTCATTTTTCTATATTATCTCTTGTGCTCCATTGATCTTTTTATCTGTATTTATAACAATAGCACCTTATATTGATCATTAGAGCTTTATAAAAATATATCAAAAAGCAGTTATTGTGAGTACTTTCTCAGTTTTGTTTTGATAGTTTCAGCCCTCTGCATTTCTATATAATTACAAGAATCAACTTGACAATATCTATTTTTTAAAAATCTGTTGATATTTTGGTTGGCTTTGCACTAAAACTCTATACCACATGTAATGCAGAGGATCAATTAATTATTGTTCTAAATCATTGCATGTCGGATCACCTTTATGACAGCATACTACACATTAAACTGAAAAACAAACACAACTTAACAAGAAGAGTTTCATTCAAATGCGAGTATCTTGCAATCCAAATTAAAATAGAAGTCTCAGACAATCTCTACAATCATAACTTCTTAAAACATATTAGCATATACTCTAAGTTAAAATATATAAAACTTAATTGTATGTTAATTATTTATCTCCATCCTAAATATAAATACAAATGCCACAGCAGTGGATTGTGACTGATTGTATACCTGTGTCTAGAACATGGCCTAATGAAAATAGGCACTCGAATATTTGTTCACATAAAAAAAAACACATGCATTCTAAACTCATTCTAACTTTGAATAAATTGAATAGATTGACTATATTAAAGCCTTTGGGGAATGAAACAGGAAACAAGCACTCTTGCTTTAACTGGAGATTGATGGTACATAGACCAATAAGTGTATAAATTGGGAGAGAAAGAGAGGTGTTTTATGACAACTGACTGTTCAACAAATAGTTTGTTACTAACATGTACAACTTATAAAATAAAAAGATTGAATGGAACTGCATACTCCATGAATTTTCTTATGATCACATATGGAAACACATGATGCACATATATAGTAATGCTATAAATCACAAGGCAAGTGTCGTAGAAATGATTTGAAGTACAGAGTCAAAATATGAAGTTAACAATGTTCAATGTATCCTCACATTGCACAGTAAAACAAATTCCAAAGAACTCACATTTTTATACTGTGTGTGTGAATATAAAAATGAATTAATGTCACATTTTATGGAAGATAAATTATGTATTTCTGATGCACACATATATTACATATATACACATCTGTCTGTGTATCAGAAATATATGTTAATATATTTAAATCTTTCTTTTTAAGAGAAATAATGTAAAAATGGCAAAGAGGAAATATCTGATTTACTGATGAGTCTCAGGTTACTGCTGTAAATATATAGTTGTAGCATGCAAAAATAATTAAGAAAAATATGTTCTATTAATAAAATATACCAAATATATTTAGAAGAAATCCATGAAGAAAATATATCTTTCAAAATTTTATGTCTTAATTTCTGCTAATGCAATGCCATTCTAGATATTTTAAAATAATAAATTAGGTATTTGTTAACCATCTGTCATGTCCCATTATCTCTATTAGATTCATGTTACTGCTATATTATCCCAAACTTAGTGGATTTAAATCACCACAGGTTTGTTGTCTTACAATTCAGAATACCAAAAGTCTCAAATTAATTTAATGACATTAGAAGGTCTGGGGTGGGCTGGGATGGGAGTAAAAGGCAGAAAACTGTACTTGAACGATTAAAATATAAAAAAAGAAGGTTCACTTCCTTTTGGAAGCTCTAAGAAGATAATCTATTCCTTGCCTTCCCCAGCTTCTAGGAGACATCGGAATTTCTTCGCTTGACTGTTTCCTCCATCTTCAAGGACAGCAGTGTAGCACCTTCTCTTTTCTCTGAATCTCTGAGACCCTGTTTTAATGTGACCAACTGGGCCCACCTGGTAAACCCAGAATACTCTTCCTATCATAAAATTTATAAAAATTATATCTCCATATCCTGGGTGGTGTGGCTCAGTGGATTGAGTGTGGGCTTCGGACCAAAGGGTACAGGTTTGATTCCCAGTCGGGGCACAAGCCTGGGTTGTGGGCCAGGTCTCCAGTGGGGTTCACATGAGAGGCAACCACACATTGATATTTCTCTCCTTTTCTTTCTCCTTCCCTTTCCCTCTCTCTAAATAAATGAATAACATTTAAAAAATATATATCTTCAAAGTGCCTATTGCCATGTAAGGTAACATTCATAGGCTATGAGGATTAGAACAAGGAAATCTATAATGGGATCATTATTATGTCTACCACAGCACCAGAAATCATATGCATATTTTTGATGTTGTATGATAACTATTTCTACTTATACTTTTTATATTCATAACATTTTAAGTGGAAGATACTGGCTAGTAATTGTGAATTTAAAATTTACCTTAAAACATGTAGATGTGTGTATGTGCACACACACAGAAACACACACAGGCACCAGATATGCACTCTCTAAGATGGCCCCCAAAATTATTGACTCCTGGTATTTGTACCCTTGTGTCATCTTCTACTCTTGATTGTGGCTGTAATTATTGATTCACTTCTACCACACAGAATGTGGCAGGAGTGATGGGTAGTTGGGTAGTCATGTTGGAGGTTAGATTATAAAGCATTTGGTGCCATTTGTATCTTCCCTGTTCTCTATTAGATGTCCCACTCAGAGAAGGCAGGTACCAGCTGTGAGGCTGCTGTGTAGAGAGGAGCACGTGAGTCAGCTTGAAATCTGTCTTCTGATGTCTGTCAAGAGTCAGGTCATGGAAATGAATTCCTCCCCAGTTGGGCCTTGAGGTAACTACAAGCACAGTCCACACCTCGACCACACCGTTGTTGAAAGTTCTGAACCTCAAACATCCAGCCAGAGCTATTCCTGGATTCCTGACCCTGGAGAAACTGTGAAATGATCAATTGTATTGTTTCAAGTGACTCATTTTGGGGTGATTTGTTACATATCAATAGATAACTAAAGCAACATTTGTATAGTAAAGTCTAAAATTGTAGAAAAACTATGGTAATTTTCTATTTATTAGATTCTTGCTTTTTCCCTAAGATTAAAATAATGACTGAAAAATAAAAATTGTTAAAATAAAATTGTTTTGTTTTCATTACGAAACATAAATATGTTTTGCAGTATTAATGCAATTCCAAAGATGTTTTTTCCTAATGGCTTTTTTGCTTTAGAAAGGTTCTGCTCTCAATGAACACAGAGAGGTATACGATGGAAAATGAGGACTTGCAATACATAAATGTGAAGTCAAATAATGTAACTGTTTTACCCTTCAAAATAAAGAAGAAACATATTTTAATGTGGTATAACCCTATGTTTGTCACAGGTTTTTGAGTCTTTAGTACCCATAATGACGTGGAGCGTGTATGTATTAGAGAATTAGATCCTCAAATTGAAAATATGATTCCAATACCACTGTTTTTATCACATTTTATCAAAATAAGACACAGTCTGGCCCTGGCTGGTGTGGGTCGGTGGATTGAGTGCCTGCCTAAAGCCAAAGTGTCACTGGTTATAATTTCCCAGTCAGTGCACATGCCTGGGTTTTGGGTCAGGTCCTCAGTAGGGGGCATGTGAGAGGCAACCACACATTGATGTTTCTCTCCCTCTCTTTCTCCCTCTCTTCCCCTCTCTCTAAAAATAAATAAAATATTTTTTAAAAATAAGACATGATCTAAATATCTGGAAAATATTTGCTCTTTTGAGTTTTATCCATGATTTCAACTGATCCAATTTTTAATGAAATTTATATTATAATTAACCATGGTTAATATGCATTTGAATCCAAGATGCCTAATCACAGTGTGCCTGAATTAGAATGGCTGAAAAATAATCTATATTACATGTGAACTTCTAAAAATCAACTAGAAACAAGAGGAGAAGGACAATATAAATGATTAATGAGCAATCTCTACATTACCATGTAGCTAAATAAAGATATTTTATACTTGATTTTTTATCACTATAAATATGAAACATCACTTTCAAGAGATATATTGTACCACTTTAAGAAAAAAAGTATATACCCCGAGATAGGCTGTGTTAATATGAACATTAGATCAGCATGAGAGACTTTGCCATTGGAGATAAATGAGAATATTGGGGGAATTGAGCTGCAATGATGATATGGAGATACTCTATAAATTTTTTAAATGGTAAATGTATTTATATGCAGTGACAATAACTGTATAGGCATCATCTGATACATTTTAATGGAAAATTATTTGCTCTATTTGTTTGTCACAGACTGCATTTTAAGAAAAAGAAGAAAGCCATTTTTCCATTACTGGGTGTAAGCTGACAGCAGGTCCCATGTAACCTTCCTGTTGAATGAGGCAGAAACACAGCCGCCACCACTTCAATGAGCCACTGAGGGGTATGCATTTGGTTTATACTTATCACTGTTATTTCTCCAAAATGACCTAACTTATTTTTCACTGGCGAGAAAGTCCCTAATCAGTTTAAAATTGCTGTGATGCATAAGAGTGTTTGCTATATGAGCAGCAGGTGTGGAAGTCAGGATGATGGAGAAAATGTTTCAGAAACAGCAGGAAGAGAAATTAGATGGCAGGAATAGTGCTTAATTGTCCTTAATGACTTTAACAACAGTGTAAACTCATGGCTACTAGAAAATGAACATTAATATCTTTTTATACAGGACAGTACCAAAATAAAAATATTTTAAAGAATTCGATGATGCAAAAAACACAGGTTACTATGTGTGTTCTTGATGAACATGTTTCTCTCTCTTTTTTTTTTGTAGTCAGAGAAAGCTAAAGTACAGATGTGATAGCTAACTAGATGACTAAACAATGAACAGGACGTGGCCGGTGGTGAAAGGTAGATGAAGAAACACCATTTGGAAAGGCTAAGAAAGTAAAGGAGTGATTGGCATTTGTAACCTGCCAAACACATTTGAAATGTATTGGAAACAAATTCATTGGAGTAGGAAATGAGGATGGGCAATTTAAGGAACTGAGATTTTTAACTGAAGGTAGCTATGATTCACTAAGAGGTTTCTATCAGCGAAGTGCAATGATCACACTTTCTTGAAAAACTGTATACCTAGGTAACACTGGAAATGATAGTATAGTGCACAAGGCTGGTTTTAGGGAAACGAAACAGGAGTTTGTTACTCTGTGCTAGGAAGTCTGAAGAAGGAACAGAGACCAGTAAAAGAAGAAAACAAAAGTTTGTCTTGGGCCATAGGTTGCTTAACAGTGCTGTTCACAGGAAAAGGGAATTTTTAAAAAGCAACCTTGAAAGTCGGGGTTAGGGAAATGGGATGCTAAGTGCTTCTTAAAGTTTTTTGGTTTTTGACATGCTGAATTAGTAACACAGTACAATGTCAAAATAGAGATAAAATGATTTCCATGGGTTTAATAATTCTACCACATAAGCTTTTGAATGTGATGTGAAATAGTAATGAATGAAAGAATGTATGAGTTTCCTTATTGGAAAAACAATATGAACTCATGGGACTAAGCTGATTGCCTTCTTCTTTTTTTTTTTTGTAATTGTGTTCTTCATTTCTGTTCAAACAACTGAAGATTTTATGCTTCCTTGGGGTATACATGTGGTGGGAAATAACTGCTTCAATGAAAAAGTTGTAGAAAACTCTATGCACATATTCTTGACTTACACTAGCAATGTTAAATGCATAATCAACTACAGTAGTGGAACAATGCTTTTCGAGGAACAATATGAAATCTTAGATAAATTCAAATCTCCCTGACAAAATGAATAAGTTAAACTACATTTTAAATTACCAATGTTCAGTGTATATTCCAAGATAATTTTCTTACATTTTGTCAGCTATGTAAAATATTTCATTATTCCAAATATAAAGATGACTCTAGTATGTTGAGCCTTACTGATAACACTTTCAGGGTCATTTTAACAGTGCAGAAAGGATAGATAAGAAGATACTGGGGAGGTAGAGATGAGATAAGCTTATTTTTTAAATAAGGTACAGAACATTTTCTGGGGACTTTTTATTGATCTAATTGATATGCTTTGGATACTATTTCAGGAATGCATGATTCACCCATTATATATGATCTTTTCATCTTTGTCTGTAAATTTGAACTTCAGTTTTCTATTTCATTAAAATTAAATGTTCCCATAATGAATTATGTTTTCTGGTATGATAATTAATATTTAAGTATGTAAATTATATAACTCTCATATTTAGACATGTTAATATAGATTGAATGGCATATTATAAATCTAACATAGAAATAATTAAAACATTGATTAAATTTATAAATCACAACCAAATATGAAAGTAAAACTAATAACCAATTAGTAGTATTCATTCACAAAGAACAATTGTATATTGTAATATTAATATTTTATCATCATTATAATTGTACATGAATGCATATTATTTATTAAAACCATTATATATGTATATATTTCTAACTTTAATTGTTAAGAACTCACATTGGAAAATAAGTTATAGCAATGTTGAATATGAATGGGAATGGCGTGAATTTGGTATTAAGCAACTTTAAATTATTTTAATGGTCATATGCAAATATATTTCAAAAGCATAATATAGAAAAGTGAAAAATAAATATGTTTCTGAGTCTTTAACTTAAAAATTTGCAAAATTTATTTTATCATTACTAAGCTTGCATATTTATTTTCAAGTTATTTGTTTCATAGGTAAATAAAAGGGCTTCCTCAGTTTTAATTAATTGCCACTAAAGAATTTGGAAAAAACATAATTTTATTCATTTTATTATTTAAAACTTTGTGTACACTTGGAGAAAAAACACACACAAAACATGTCAATTATGTTTTCATGTCTTAATAAGCAGAGTAATTATGAAAACATGTACATTATTTTTTTATTTTAATAGACTTTATTTTTACAGCAGTTTTATGTTCACAGCAAAGTTGAGCAGAAGATACAGAGATGTCTCATAAACTCCTGCCCCACATAATCATGTATTTTAATGTTATTTAATACCCTATATGCTAGACAAAAATGAAGAATTAAGTTGTTTTGTGTTATGCAATGATCACAACCCATGTAGTGACAATAAAATGATAGCATCTATAGAGAATACCTTAATCCCAGGATATCTAACCATGACACAAATGTCACAGATATTTCTGAGGACCTGTAATATATATAATATCTATTATATAATATATATTTAAGATCACAACTGGAATGATTGTATCAACTATGCATAAAAATATACTGTACTTTCAACAGGAATTTTGAATTTGTTATACTATATCTCTGAACTAGTCACAAAACAAAATCATGTATTCCTCATGTAGTCATACTTGACACACTTATTTTTCTATGACAATGTTTTTCATAAAACTTCAAAGTTTAACATTTGTACAGTTTTTTAAAACATAATTTGAACATTCATGTCTGACTTTTGATTTCAAGCAGATAAAATAGACATTAAACTTGAATAGTTACATGAATGATTGTCTCAAAAGCAAAGAGCTTTTACAGAGTATAGTAATTAATATCTGTCTTTCCTGAAACTGCTACTGATGATTTGTGTTCAGAAGTCGGTTATTACCTGTTTAAACATGGCAATTATCACAATATGTTTTGTATTTCAAAATTCATAGAGGAACTCTATTAGCTTTAGGTGCAGGAAGCATACATGGTGTGTTTTGGTCAATTTAATGAGAAAGAAATTATTTAAAAATGAGCTCTAAGTTGCTTCTATTTGAAAATATTCAATTCCTAACAGCCATTTTCTTGTTCTTTTATCATATAACATTGCAGAGACAGAACATGACTCAGAATGAAGACTGGGAATTGGAGCTCTCCCCGCTCAAGTAGACCTACACTGTTTCTCTGAGTGAGACGGAAGTTGGGATTAAAGATTCTTCTCAAAGGGGGTATCAGTGACCAGACACTTGCTGTCTTTTTGCATTGTGTTCTTTGAAATTAAGTTCAAAATCAGGGTGTTGGTAGGGCCATAATCTTTAAAGCATATAGGGAAACCCTTACTTGTTTCTTCCTAGCTTCTGGTGGTTTGCTTAAAATCTGTGTCATTCCTTGGCATTATCTCATTCTCCCAGTCCCCTGTCTTCATATGGTAATCTCCCTATATGTCTTCTTTTTTTTTAATTTGTGTATTTGTGTCTTTGTGCACAATATTTCCCCTTTCACCAGTCATTATTGGGACCAATCTGAATGACCTCATTTTAACTTGATTGCTTTTGTAAAGAACTCATATCCAATTAAGGTCACATTCTGAGAATATATGCATGGCTTCCTCGGGTAACACAATTCAATCCATAAGAATCAGCAATAAGAAATCCAATGCAACATGTTCAGCATTCTGTATGTGTGATGGAGCAGCATAAAAAAAAAAAAATAAAGGACGGGAATATGGAGACTGACAATTCCCAGGATATGCAGAGTGCTGGAGACCCAGAGGGACAATGATGTTTTTCCAATCTGAAAGGTGGCCCAAGACCCAAGAAGAGTCAATATACCAGTTCAAGTCTAGAGGCAGAAAAAGCCAATGTCCCAGATTGAAAGTTCTCTGGCAGGAGGAATTATCTCTTTCTTTTAGAAAAGTGGATCTTTTTTTTTTTGCGTTCAATCCTTCAACTGGTTGGATGAGAATCACCCACATTTGGGAGGGTAATCTGCTGAATCAAATGTTAATCTTATCCACAAACATCCTCACAGAAACATCCAGAATAATGTTTGACCAAATATCTGGGTACTCCATTGCTCGGTCAATTTGACATATAAAATTAACCACCACAGGCTGTTAGTTTGCCTGAATTTGCCTCTAAAGAGACATTATCTTTATTTTCATTGACAGTAAACAAGCTTCTTATTTGCTTTCTTGGGAAACACAGTATCTATAGTCCACATTCTTGAAATGATAGTCCAGACCAAAGGTAGGCACTGCTTCTGCTCACAAAGCACAAACGGAACAATAGAGAATTGTTTACCAGCAGATTTGAAGATTGTTTTTCTCCACACCTAACTTAAACCATTGAAACAAAAATATGTTTTCACATATTTAATGGACTGTTTTTAGAATTTGACATGATGAGACTTGAACTACAAGCCTATATAGCTAGGAAGGATTTGTAAAATGCTACTCAAACTACACATGCAAGTAATAACAAAAGTTGCAGAAGTTTTAAAACTAGCCGGTAATTTCATGTATAAATGTGACTATGGCACTCTGGCTATAGAGAAATGATTTGCTGGAGCATTGCAGAACTTAATTTCACAACCCAATTTTAGGTAAATTGTCCCTATAGTGTGCTATAAAAAATATTCCATCTTCTTTATTTGTATTTAGTTTCAATAGAGAGAATATCCAGTTAATGTTACATAAATGTTTCATGCTTCACTTGCATCCTATAAAGAACAAATTATGTCATGAAATTCCACATGGATGAATATGGTCATTTCTCCAAGACACCTGAGAAAATAAAATCAGAGTGAAATGATATGCCTCCTTCCAATAATGCCCAAATTAAAAATATTGAAGACTGCATCATGTAAGGAATATAAGTTTTGCTACCATCTCTCAATATCTTTAGAAAGTTTGATGACACATTTATATTAGAGACAGTTATCTTTTATCATGTGCAATGCTAGCTCTGAGACTATTTGATGATCCTGAAAGAGCCTTTCACTTTATTCTTATCTCATATAATTTGCTTTATGAAAATATAGAGATTAATTGCAAACATGCATATACTCTCTTGATTTAAACTGGAAACCTGTAGCTTCAATTTAGCTGTCAAGCCATAAAGTAGAAAGTCTTCAATGCCCTTTCCTTTACTTAATGTGCTGATTCAGTTTTTGTATGAACCAAATGTTGTAGTGTGTGGATAATAAACTAACTTAATACTAGCAAATAAGTTTAGCAAAAGGTAACTCACATCATCATTGTAAAAACTTAACATGACTTAAATCACATAAATTTCCCCTTTGATTTTCATTATATTTGATAAAAAACTAATATTAATTAGTTTACATTTAGTAGAAATCTACATATAAATCAACATCTTAGAAAACAATGAATTCTGCACTTTCTCTGCAATAGTTAAAATCAAGAATAAGTTCCAAATCTAGAAAACTTACTATTTTCTTCAACTACGTTGTCTCCAGACTGATATAAAACTCAAAGCAGAGAAGAAGACTAGAAATTAAGATGTTGGTAGACCATTTAAAGGGTAACAATAGAAAAGAGGTAAGTAAGAAAACCCAAATAATTATCTAAATTCAAGGTTACTGCTGTAGAAGCCAGTGGTGCCATTCCACTGCATTGTTGGAAAATTATAGTGGATGTCTCCTATTTTGTCCATGCAAGGACAGGACAATGGAGTGTTCACCT
>PVKM010008119.1:0-39754 GCA_004027735.1 Carollia perspicillata
GGTTCTTAAATATTCTGAGTAAGAATAAGAATCTGAGTTGAGATAATGTCTTTGAATCCAACTTTACTGTTGCTGAAATAAAATTAACAGGACTTGGTGACTGAATAGACATGGGGAGTGAAAGAAAAAGAACCATCAAGAATATTGGCTTAAGAGTCTGTGGAATGATGATATTATTAACTAAGATTAGAATATAGTAAGAAAAATAAGTTTTAGAAAAAATGTAATGTTTTTAATCTTAAGCATTTATGTTTTAATTTAAATTTATGGGCTACAAGTAGAGATACAACTGTTCAGAAAGTTGTATCAGCCACACAACATGAAAGTTGTACCAGCCACACAACATGAAAAATAGAGACATTTATTGAAGAAGATATCAGATACAAGGAACACTGTACATAGGACAATGATTCCTCAGTCCCCTTCAAAGTAGGCACCTTGGGATTGCACAGAGTTCTCCCAATTGCCATCAGCTGCCCCATCATATTTTCTTGAATCTTATCTATAGTCTGAAATGTCTTCCCTTTCAAAGATGATTTTAGTTTGGGGAAAAGCCAGAAGTCACGGGGCTTCAAATATGGCCTGTTGCAGGGCAGAGTGACCTGGGTGATTGATATTTTGCCAAAAAACTATGAAACATGATGCATGAGCAGGTGCATTGCCAGTCACCAGTTGCCCATAGCTGCAGCCTTCTGAATCATCTGAATACTTTCCATGGAGGAATGTCCAAGCATAATACAAAATTTGATGCAGATTTGTTGCTCTACTTGGTCAGTCATGTTGAATGTGACATCCACACAGTACATGTGCTCACTTAATGGCATCTACTGCCTCCACTCAGTAGTACAGTGAGTATCATTGTTCAAGCACGTGCATTCCAGTGAACTCTTTTTGGCTGCCAGGTTATATCAATGTCCCGCAAACCATTCTTGTTATATTAACAAGGATTGGACTTTTTTCGGGCTGACCTCATATATACTTGGAAGCTGGAAATATCTATCCCAACTCAGAAAAGAAGGCAGCCTTCTTTTAGGTACTAGACATACGGGAAATTTGAAAATTAGGAAGATAATGTGGTTGAAGCCACAGGAGTAGGTAAGGTCATTCAAGGAACACCGTTTATCTCTAGATGAAGACTAGAAGGAAGTGATAGAAGCAATAAAGCAAACAGGAGAGAAAAGGGCAACTGTCTTATACGGTAGTTTTAGACAGTTTTAGTTTCCCACTTCCTCCTTATTTCTTTTCAATTTTTAAATGAAATATTAAATAGGTACAAAAGAATATTTATATAGTAAATATCTATAAGATACAATAAATAATGCCCTGACTGCTGTGTGTTCACCACCCTGTTTTAAGAGAAATTAGCAATATCTTTGAAGTCTTTCTGTATCTCTCTCGTATTTCATACTGTTTCCTCTCTCTAACCACAATTTTGAATGTATGTATGTATGTATTTATTTATTTTTAGAGAGGGGAAATGGAGAAAGAGCAGGAGAGAAAGACATCAGTGTATGGTGGCATCTCGCACACCTGCTACTGGGGACCTGGCCCACAACACAGATGTGTGCCCTAGACTGGCAATCAAACTGGCAACCCTTTGGTTCGCAGGCTGGCACTCAGTCCCCTGAGCCACACCAGCCAGGGCTACCATTTTTAATTTTTAATATCATATTTTATTTTTGTGTTGCCACATATTTTCATACACAATTGTTTAGTTTTGCATGTTTTTGTACATAAAAAATAGAATCATGTTTACAGTCTTCTATGACTTAATTTTTTTAAGTTATTTTTGATGTTTTATTACTTATTGTTTTCCCAATTTTTCCCCTTTTGTCCCCCTCCATCCAGCCCACCTCCCAGTTCTGCAGTCAATCCCCACACTGTTGTCCATGTTCATGGGTCCTTCATACATGTTTTTTGACTCATTGCTTCGCCTTCTTTCAAACAGTCCCTACCTCTTTCCTCCCCTCTTACAGCTGTCAGTCTACTGTATCCCATGATTCTGTGCCTCTGGTTCTTTTTTGCTCATTAGTTAATTGTGTTCATTAGATTCCTCTTATAAGTAAGACCATATGGTATTTGTCTTTCACCATCTGGCTTATTTCACTTAGCATAATAGTCTCAGGTTCCATCCGTCCTGTCACAGAAAGTAGATATTTCTTCTTTCTTTCTGCTGCATGGTATTCATTCCGTTTGTAAATGTACCAAAGTTTTTTAATCCACTTAATCTACTGATGGACACTTAGGCTGTTTCAAAATCCTTGCTATTATAAATAGCACTATGAACATAGGGATGCATAAATTCTTTTCAACTGGTGTTTCAAGATTTGTAGGGTATATTCCAAGCATTCTGTGATTTAATTTTTTAAAAACTCATCATTTCTAGATCATCATTGGCATTATATTTATTGCAGTCATTTTTTTCATTGCTGTGTAATATTCCACACATGAATAAACCACAGTTTATTTATACATTCTAAGATTAAATGACATTTACATTGTAGGGTTTTTTGCTGCTACAAACAGTGCTGCTATAAGCAATCTTGCAAATATCTTTTTAGATCTCTCTAGGGCATAATATTTGAATAGCGTTGTCAACTATTTTACTGGCATGTTCAGCTTTACTAGGTAATGCTGGTTCTGTTTTCAGAAGTGACTGTTTCAGTGTACTGTTCTAGTATTATATAAGTGCTTTATTGTTCCACTCTTGACAATACTTGATATTATTATACGTATTTATATGTCTTCATCAATAGTATATGGGCACTTTATGTTATGATTATAGTTTTAATTAGCAGGGGATTTTCCCCCCTTTTTTCTTCTGTTCCTATGAGAACATAAATATATTTCATAGTTTATTCACCATTCTGGTTTCCATTTTCTGTTAACATACAAAGGTGAGTAAGAGGGATGGACTCTTAACCTCAATTTGCACTTAGTTAAGCTTACTTAATTGGAAGCTCCAGACCTTATTTCATATAGATTAGCTACATGAATTAATTCTACCTTTACTTCTCTGTTTCATTTTACTTATTTGTAAGTCAAGGGGTTTTGACTAATTAATTTCTCATGTCCCTTTTACTAGTGTCTATAATTCATCTCTCTAATATTTTCTTGTTGGTCTTGAAACTTAGAAATAAGTTATATTGTAGTGGTACACTATAAAACATTGATTTTTGTTTTTCATAAGAAAATGGTGGGTTTTGTTTCTGTAAGATGTGATGTGTTAGTTCTCCAAGGAGCTCTCAGATGAATTTTCCAGGCAGATATCACTAATTTTATTTTAAAAATTCTTTTAAAATAATTTTTTATTTTTCAATCAGAGTTGACATACAATATTATATTAGTTTCAGGTGTACAACATAGTGACTAGATATTTATATAACTTATGAAGTGGTCCCTCGATAAGTCTAGTACCCATCTGATGTCATACATAGTTATTACAGTATTATTGACTATATTCCCTATGCTATACTTTACATCCCCATGACTGTTTCGTACTATGAATTTGTACTTCTGAATTCTTTCCCCTTTTTCACCCATCCCCCTAACTTCCCTCCCACCTGGCAACCATCAAAATTTTCTCTCTGTCTATGAATTTATTTGCTTTGTTTGTTCATTTATTTTGTTTTTTAAATTTCACATTTAAGTGAAATAATATGGTATTTGTCTTTCTGTGCCTGACTTATTTTGCTTCACGTAATACCCTCTAGGTCCAACCATGTTGTTGCAGGTGGCAAAATTTCATTTTTTTATGGTCAAGTAATATTCCATTGTATGTATATACCACTTCTTCTTTATCCATTCATCTGTTGATGAACACTTAAGATGCTTCCATATATTGGCTATTGTAAATAATGCTGCAGTGAACATACGGATTTATATGTTTATTTGAATGAATGTTTTGGGTTTCTTCAGATAAATACCCAGAAGTAAAATTACTGGGTCTGTCTTTGTCTCATGTTACAGCCTTTGTTTTAAAGTCTATTTTATCTGGTATAAGTATTGCTTCCCCAGCTTTTTCTTTAATTTCCATTTATAGGAAATATCTTTTTCCCTCTTGACTTTCAGTGTGTATGTGTCTATCCATCTGATGTGAGTCCCTTGTAAGCAGCATATGTAAGGGTCTTAGTTTCTTATTCGTTCAGCCACCACTTGTCTTTTGATTGGAGCATTTAATCCATTTACATTTAAAGTAATAGTTGATAGATATGTAGTTGTTGCCATTTTATTATTCATCTATTTGATTTTTTCTTTCTTCTTAAGGAAGCCTCTCCAACTTTTCTTGTAATACTGGTTTGGTAGTGATGAATTCCTTCAGCTTTTTCTTGTCTAGGAAGCTCTTTATTTCTCCTTCAATTTAAATGATAGCCTTGCTGGGTAAAGTAGCCTTGGTTGTAGGTCTTTGCTTTTTCTTCACCTTGAATATTTCATGCTAATCCCTCCTGGCCTGAAATGTTTCTTTTGAGAAATCAGATGACAGTTTTATGTGAGCTCCCTTGTGGGTAACTAATTGCTTTTCCTCTTGTGGCGTTTCTCTCCTTGTCTTTAAGTTTTGTCATTTTAATTATGATGTGTCTTGGTGTAGGCCTCTTTGGGTCCATCTCGTTTGGGACTGTCTGTACAAACAAGACTTGTGTGTGTTTCTTTCCCAGATTAGGGAAGTGTTCAGTCATTGTTTCTTCAGATAGGTTCTTGATACCTTGCTCACTCTCCTCTCCTGGAATTCCCATGATTCAGATGTTGTTACATGTCCTAAAGGTTTCTTAAGCTCTCCTCAGTTTTTTAAATTCTTTTTTCTTTTTGCTGCTCTGCTTGAGTGTTTTTTTCTACCTTGTCTTATGAATCACTGATTCAGTCCTCTGCTTCATCTAACTTACTGTTTATTCCTTCCAGTGTATTATTTATTTTAGGTGTTGCATCCTGTATTTCTGACTGGCCCTTTTATGGTTTTGTAGTCTTTTTTTTTCATGCCTTTCAGTATCCTTAAAATCATCACTCTAAACTCTATATCTGGAAAATTACTTGCCTTCATTTCATTTAGTTCTTCTGGAGAATTCTCTTGTTTTTATGTTGGGACTGTTTCTTTGGCTTTCCATTTTGGCTGCTGCTTTGTATTTGTTTCTCTGTATTAGGTAGTTCTGCAAAGACTCTAGGACAGACTTATATAAGATGCTGCCCATGACTGGCCCTGGGCAACCTATTTGGAACTATCAGCGATTCATAGGTTGTGGCTCCCTCTGCTAGGTCTGGTTGTATCCAGAAAGAGCCAGGCTGTGCACTAAGCCCAGCTTTTACTAGCACAGTTTCCCAGGGAGGGTCAGCTAAAGTCTCAGAGCTCCCAGAGATCTGCCCTCACTGTTAGGTTTAATCACTGATATAGCTAGCCTCCATCTATACTCAGCAGCATGGCTTAAGCTCCACAGGGTGAGGCTACTGCTCCTCCTCAGGCTGATGCCACATTGGAGTGATTGCTCTGCCCAAGAAAGATGGCTCCTGCAGTATGTGGAATGACTCCATATAGAGATCCTGCTGGCTGATTTCTCAGCTCTCTCCCCAGAGCCACCAGCCCCAGACTCTTCTCATGAGTCTGTAGGCCACTCTGCCTTTCCTCTACTAGAGCCCAGTGTTAAGTGGCTGCAATTGAAATTTTGTGCATTGGCTCTTTAAGAGGCTCTCTGCATCTCTCTCTGGCAGACAGAAACTCTGCTGTTTCTATAGCTGGGTGTTATTTGGGTTCCTTTCCTGGTTCTGGTACTCTAGACCAGGGAGCCTAACTTGGGATTTAGACCTCACTTCTCAGGGGGAATCCCCTTGACCACTTAATGTGCCTCTGGAACTTAAGTTGCCATCTATGGGAGCTCAGCCATCTCATGCCTCCGCATTGCCTACCAGTCTTGTTGTGGTGAAGTGGTTTCTTCCATATGTCATTGGTTATGAGGCTTATCTCCAGCTAGTGTTCAGTTGGTTGTTCAGAATGATTTTTCTTTCATTGTAATTCCAGTTTGGTCCTAGGAGGTTATTGTAGCTTCCCTTACTCCTCCACCATCTTGGGTCTCTTTTGCTGCTGTTTAGAGTTTTTCTTTGTCTTTAGCCTTGGGCTTTTTAATTATGATGTGTCTTGTTGTGGAACTTCAAGTTTATCTTGTTTAGCATTCTGAACTTGCTGGGCTTATATGTCTATTTCCTTTGCTATGTTAGAGAAGTTTTTAGTTCTTCAAATAGGTTTTTATTCCCTTGTTCCCTTCTTTTCCTTCTGGTACTCCTATGATGTGAATCATGTTATGCTTGAAGTTGTCCCAGAGGCCCCTGAAATGATACTCATTTTTCTGAGTACTTTTTTCTTTTTGCTGTTTTGATTGGATGTTTTCTGCTACCTTATCTTCCAAATTGCTGATTCAATCATGTTTCATCTAATCTGCTTTGGATTATTTCTGATGTATTCTTCATTTAAGTTACTGTATTGGTCATTTCTGACTGGTTCTTCTTATGTTTCCTTTCTCTTTATTGATGTTCTCACTGAGCTAATTGAGCCTCCTTATAACTAGAGGTTTGAACACTGTATCTGGTGGATTGCTGTTCTCCATTTTGTTTAGCTCTCTTTCTGGAGCATGATCGCTCTTTCATTTGGAACATATTTCTTTGTCTCCTCATTTTGGCCGCCTCCCTGTGTTTCTATATATTAGGTAGAGTTGCTATGTCTCCTGGTCTTGATAGAGTGGCCTTTGGAATAGATGTTGTGGGGAATCTGGTGCTGTAGTCTCCATGGTAACTTGAGCTGGATGCTCCAGGAGTGTACCTTGTGTGGGTTGTGCATGCCCTTCTCTTGTAGTTGAGCCTTAATTGCTGTTGGCATGTCATTTGGAGGGATTGACCCTCAGGCTTATTGGTCATGAGAACTGGCTGTGACTATAGGTGAGGAGCTGTTTGTTCAGCAGTCGACCCTACAGAGCACGACTGGTGCCTGCTGAGTCTGCCCTTAAGAATGTGTCATTTGTGGAAGTGTTTGGGAGGGACTTTAGTACAAGCCAAGGTCAGCTGCTGCCTGGGCCCTGTTCTGGGCTACTGAGTATGAGCTACAAAGTTGATCTTCAAATGGTTGCCACTTATGCTGGGCTCAGAGGCACCTGGGAGAGGCTAAGGAGAATTGAGGCTGGCCACTGCCAGTGCCAGGCTTGGGACTCCTTAGTAAGAGATATGGGGCACTATGAAGCCAGATACTGTTTATTTTTGGTTTTCGAGCCTTCAAGAGATTTTGGGAAAGTCTGAAGCATGAGCCAAGACAGACCATTTTTATGGAAAAGCCACGGGAAGCAGCTTGGGTGGTCCTGCAAGTTGGGTGGGGTGGGATCTCAGGGAATCACCAGAATTAGCCAAACTGTATTAGCAAGGTTGATGGAGGCCCAGGTATGGCACGCACCTGCGAGTGCTGGATGGGTTGGGAAAGGGATCAACAAAGGAACAATGGCCTCTGCTAGCACTTCTGTCTGGTAGAAAGCTGCCCCTCCAGCCCTTACCCAGAAGCCAGACAATTCTGTTTCTCTTTCACACCCTTTGAGCTGCCTCCCCAGAGTGAGTGAATCTGTCAGCAAGTAAGTCTCTGCACCGCAGGCCCTTTAAAAGGAATGCATAGGACTCCAGAAGCCCTCTATCTCACTCAGCCACAATCCCTTCTGGTTTCACCCCTCCTACCTGCCTCCAACTGGCTTCTTTGGTATATCCTTAGTTATAGGACTTCTGTTCAGCTAGTCTTCAGGAGGTTCTCCATGAGGGTTGTTCTGTGGTGTAGTTGTAATTTTGTTATGGTCATAGGAGGACGTGAGCACAGCATTCACCTATTCCACCTTCTTGACCAGAAGCCTGTTTTAAAAGTTTAAAATGCTGTTAAACCTGTAAATTTGATACTAACACATGTGAATTGTTCTTTCTCAGAGTGAAGATACACAACAGCAAATCATCAGGGAGACATTCCACTTGGTATCTAAGAGAGATGAAAATGTTTGTAATTTCCTAGAAGGAGGATTGTAAGTAAAGCATTTCTTAGACAATTCTAATCTTTCACTGTGATTAAAATATGTACTGTTAAACCTGTTTATGATAAAATTGTCCTAATTTTAATTAATTGTGTTAGGTGGATTAAGTGATACCTATTTTAGCTATAAATATAATTTAAAGAAATTTTTAAAGATAAGCAGTTTTTAAAAGAATTTTATAAAATTATTTCATGTAAAGGTAATATGTTTGTATGGTGCAAATTCTGACATTACAAGGAAAGTATAAAACGTAAATCAAGAGTCTCTCTTCCAGTTTTAGACCTTCTTCCCAGTTTCTTGTGTATCCTTCTAGAAAATTAATTTTGCTTTGGCATATAAAAGTATGATCTTAAAATATTTTACCTGTGGGATCAAACTGTGTATGCTAGTTTGCATGTTGCTTGTTTTCACTTAGTGTTTTGAAAAGCTTTGCATATAAACTTATCTAGAGCAACTTATTCTTTATAATGACTACAGGTTATTCCTTGTAGTGTGTAGAGTGAATAGATCTGTTCATTAAATGTTAGATTACATTCTTTATTTTGTCATTATAAACAAGACTGAAGTCTGCTTTTCAGATCTATGTCTGTGTGTGTACATGTATATGTATAGGCATATCTGTATATAGATAGAAATCAGCTAATTTTCTATTTTAAATGATTAAGAATTACCTATAATTTATATAGTATTGTATGTCAAATGTTTCAATAAAAATAATTTTAAAAATAAAATTGCTTATAATAATTAACTTGCCAACTATTATAAATACTTCTAAATTAATGGGTTTCATGAAAATAATTTGCACTCAGTTTTATAAATGTTCCCATGTTTATGTAATTAATTTCTTAACAAGCTATTTTCTCAGTGACAATTCAAAAACTAAACTATAACTGAGTCCCATTATGAATAATCATAGGCTAGAGAAACTACACTTTTGTATTTTAAGGTGTACGATGCATAGTGTGAAAAATAGGATAGTAACGAAGTTATTTTTTTCTGAACATAAATTACTTTTTTTTTTATCATGTAGAAAGTTTACTTTCATTTCACAAAAGGTTATATCATGCTGCACATAAATTGACAAAATGTTTGTTAATTTTGCCATTAACTCAAGACTTTCGATTTATAGTTGAGACAGGTGCACCTGCTTTCTGTTTTTATATTTTAATTGCATTTTTCTTATTTCTCTTAAACTTTTATAGTTTAGTTGTCTCTGCCATTACTATTACTTCCCTTCCTATCAGCCTCTTAATCTCTTATCTCATAAGAAACTTACCAGTCAGCATAGTGCACTGCATGTGATAGACATGCAAGAACTTGATTGCTCTAACCAGGGCACTGTTTGAACTAGAAATTATGGGTTGACTTTGTGATCATTCTTTTCCAACCTTATAAGAAGCAGAAGGCAAATATTTCATCAGAGATGAGGCTGTACATCTGGTTTAGTCCTAGTTTTGTCACTAACATGTTGGTTTTCCTGAAGAGGCAACTTAAATTTTTGTATTAATACCTCAGTTTTTAACCTATATAAAATGAGGTATTTGAACTAAGAGGATTTCTAAAATTCTGTGGTTTTATATGGTGTATTACATTCCATACAAGAATTTGTATCAGTATTTATCATTATTGTACTATAGTTTAAAGATGAAATTATATTTTAAAGGCAAAATACATTATTGCCATATTAACATCTTTATTTTCTTTTAATAATATCAATAGCCATTTAAAAATTTTTATGTTTGATCTTCTTTTAAAACAGAGCCAAGCAAAAGTTTAAGACAAACGCTAAATTTCTGATTTTAGATGAAGTAAAGCCTGACTTCATTGATTATTAATCTTTCTTTGTGTGCAGACTGTCTTTTTCTTCCCTGAACATCCATATTTTGTTCTTGTAAAATGGCCTTTTTATTTGTTGTTATCTCTGGCTGACATGCTCCCCTCTGAATTTTGTCATGGCTGGCTCTTTTTGTCTCTTTCAAGGAACAATTGTAATCATAACTTAAAAAAATTTTCAGAGAATCTTTAAAGTGCATAATCATATTTTTAATCAATTTTTTTCTAGAACTATCTACCACAGGAAAAAATTTGTCAAAGATTATTTCCCCTGTTACTGTTAGAGAATATAAATATAGTGATACTTAGAGAAGTTATTTCTACAGAACTTACAAATTCAGTGTTACTTTTACTGAGTAAATAATAGATACCATTTCCCCCTGTCTTATTCCAGTGTTCAATTAGCTTTGATTACATTTAGTTTTGATTTTTTTTTTATGTTAGAGGGTATTTTGAGAAGGTGAACAAACTGATTATTGTAAATTTAACTATGAAATATCTAAACTGTGTTTAGAAAAATATAAGATGTTTGGAAAGATTATTTATAAAATGCTATAATACTAATCAGTGTAAGTAAAAACATTTGATGAAATAATTGAATATCTCTTAGCTCAAGGATTTTTTTTTGCATTTATATTTCAAAACAAAATGTATTTTTGAAGATCTTGTTGGGAAATCTGTCCAAGCTTAAGAAGAAATGTCATTCTTTTTTTTTTCTTATTGCTAATCAATCTTAAACTGTGTAACTTCCTGTTAGCTATGAAATTAAATTTAGGAAACACTTGCAAATGCCCTGTGATCTGCTTTCTTACCCTTCTCTGACCTTATTGCTTACTAATCTTTCTTTGTGTGCAGCTGTCTTTTTCTTCCCTGAGCATCCATGTTTTATTCCTGATGAAATGGCCTTTCTATTAGTTGTTACCTTTGCCTGAAATGCTCTTCTGTAAATTTTGTCATGGTTGGCTCATTATCATTAGATCTTGGCCTAAATGTCACTCTTAACATCTAATCTGAAGGAACAAAGCCACCAATATGGTATTATCCTATTTTGATTATCTTTCTAGTGCTTTCCACTCTGTAATTTTTCCTTATTTATTTGTTTGTTTATTGCTCTTTACTTACTATCAGTACCTGACACATAGTACATACTCAGTCAATAGTTTAATAAAAGAATGAATTAAAATTAAGCACTAGCATCTCTTACTTAACATTTTTGAAGAAAACAACCATCTTAACTTACTTAGTCTCTGATACAAGTTCGCTTGAATGCAATGCCATTAAATGTTACCTTTCATTTTATAAAAAGGTTTTTGAGCCAATTGTCAGTTTGCTTTAGCTAATGAAAATGTTTTTCATTTTGTCCTTATAATGTTCCAATTGTTTGTTTTGTCATTTAGATTAATTGGAGGATCTGACAACAAACTAATTTATAGACATTATGCAACATTATATTTTGTCTTCTGTGTGGATTCTTCAGAAAGTGAACTTGGCATTTTAGATCTAATTCAAGTAAGTTAACATTTGCCTCTATCTTAAATAACAATTTTGGCATTTACATTTTTAAAAACTTGCATGTTGTAAATTTTCTAAAATGATGTTTTGTTTGGTAAGAAACGAAGTGTTCCATCGTAGATATTGGGTGGGTAAAAGAGGGAGGAGGGATGGAAAAACATGTAGACTAGCTTACTCTGATGAAGACTAATCAAAGCTAATTTCATCACGCTCCTTTTTTCTTGTCCATGTAAGTCACCACCACAAGCCCAAGACTTAATGGATCTCTTACTGGGTATATTCAGACTTGACCGCAAAACCCACACCTCTCTGTCTTCTGACGATCTTTCATAATGTCCCTGGAGCTCAAGGTCACTCATCAGCAAATTCCTCTAATTCTTCAACTTCTTTTCCTAATATAACCATTACCTTTTTGCTCTTAAGTTTAATCTGGTTTCCCTGATGACATTACATGCAGCCCTCTCCAGTGATAGCAGATTTCTGTCATGCTTTCTTTACACCTTTGAGCCTAGAGTTGTTCTCCTTGCTTTTTCCAGACCATTATCTCTTTTTCTCTCTCTTTTTAAAAACATCTCCAAGCTTTATCTCAGATTACCAAACTGTACCACCTTCTACCCATCCCATTACAGTAATCTTTTATTCCCACCTTCCATTCATTGGAGAGTCTGTGAAAAACTTTCAAGGGTCTGAGATATTACCATGCCTGCAAGCTAATAAGTTAACTACCACAATTTCATGGATCCTTACAGAAAACAAGACATTTCTTGGTCAGAAACAAAGGACTTCATTAGTAACAGCAAAAGCAGTTGCCAGATAACAGCCTTTGCTTACACTGGGTCCTCAAGTTCCAAGTTCCAATTTCCAAAGTGTGACTTGAAAAGGACCATGTGATACCTTTATACACAGCAGATTAAGTAATAGCAGAGGAACCGCAAGTTTAGGGAATTGGAATATTTTTTAATGGACACTAACCATGTCTGCCCTTGAAGTGGAGGATGAGAGTATTTTCTAAGGGTAAGTCTATCCTTTGCTCTGGAAGAGGACACTCTATTTTCTAAGGTTGTTTGCTAGACAAGCTTGCTTGAGAAGACAGTCCACAATAAAAGCAGCCAGTAACTCTGCTCACATTATGTACAGAAACAGGAGACTCATTTGGAGTTATTCATTGCCTTCACTTCAGTTCTGCTTGTGAATTCAGTGTTCATGTGGACAATTTTTCTAGTACGCTGGTGTCTTCAGACATGGAATTCCTCGTCTCCAGTGAATTTTGCCCTTTACCCCACCTTACTACTCATTTCTAGATCTTGTCTTTATTCAAACTTCAATTTCTCCATCATTTCAGTTTCACAGTTTATACTGTCTGCTACTTCTTATCTTTCATACCACAATTTCTTTTACTCCAACAACAATTCTTTGAGCCTGTTGTGATCCTAAGTCTTTTAAATCTTTTTTTCACTGTTCCTGATCTCCTTGATGTCTTACTTTCCTTACCCAGCTTAAATTCTGTGGTCAGTCATGATAATCATAACCTTATATATACTCAGCTCCTTCCCTGTACCTATACATCTGAACATACTTAGTGGGGAAAAAACTATAACCATACTTACTGGCTTCCTCTAAACTCATGATCCCTAGCCTCAGTGAGTCCTTAATACTACCCAGTAATATAATACTGTAATTCCCTTGTCTAGTCACTGTTCCATACTCTAGATAACTACTGATACATCCTCCTCTCTCTTTAAGTCTCTAGCATTTCTAGCATTTTGCTTCTGAGTTCACTGAGAAAATTGAAGTGATCAGAGAACTTCTATAGACTCTACCCCTGTGTCCATGTACTCTACTCTGTCTTCTATGAGAGACGAACTCACTATACTCCTAGCTAAGGCCAGTTCACCCACTTATATGCTAGTTTCCCCCTCATTTCCATAGCAGTTCTCCACCTTTCTCCTGTGTTATTTTTCCTCTGTCTTATTTATTTATTGATTGATCTGTGATTGCATTTTTAATTATCTTATGCCCTATGAGCACATTAATTTACAGTTTTGCGTTGATGATCTTCTCTACTTTAGTCCTTCTAGTGAGTTGGGGAAAGTACCATTACCATGTATGTACACTAATTCTACAGTTGTTTTTGAATTTAGCTGTTCAAGACAATCCTGAATTATAACTTAGTCTGACTTAAAGAATTCACAAGCAAAGTTTGCTACTATGCATAGTCATGCTGAATTTTTAAAAGCATCTGACCCTATAGATCATCTATAAAATGTGAGAAGTGTTAAATATTCTTAATTTCATATTATACATAAACCACACTAAAGTGTTTTTCATTAAGTAAAAGGCAACAGTTTAGATACAGGGAATTTTAATTAAATTGGCATCGTTAGGAACAAAAAGATAAAATGGACTCTTCCAGCTTGTCTTTAGCCATTGTCTTTTAACAGACTGATGAACACAACTTGACCCACAAGTGAGTCTTGCTGTTCTAGGAGACAGTGAAAGGATTTCCTCAGTATTTACACATATTGGTATAACCAGTTATATAAATCTAAATATAAAACCAGTCTCAAATTGGTATTGAGATGGCATTCACCATCTTTGTGAAAAGTTAAACATTACAAATCAAGTCCAGTCATATTTTTGGAAGGAGAAAAGAGTGATAGCACTTGCTTAACAGAAATTACATCAAAGTTCAAAAAGCTGATCATATTCATTTAACCACAGGCCAATCTTATTTTAATCAGGACTACTCAAAAGAAATGTTCTATTAGCTATTCATGATCTAAATTATGGTGCATGAGATCAATTTAAATGTGATATGCATAAAAAGGTCATGAGACATTTGTTGTAATAAATAAGTCAATGGCTAACTATTATTGATAAGTAGCTTTTTTGAGATAAGTTATCAAGTCTTCCCTTTCTGCATTCCTCTTCTTAATGCAGCAGAGATCATTTTTTGTTCCAGGGATGTGTTTCTTGGGATTCTCCAAATGCTCCATCAGTGTAAGCTCTCCCGAGGTGATACATTTGTTTTTGTAGGCATCCAAGTAAGAAAATCCAGGGGCCCGACCTGTCTTTCTCCCAAATAAACCTTGGAGATTTGGCCCAGTCTTGTGCTTGCCTCCCTTTTCCACATTATGGCACTGGGCACACTTCTAAACAAAAATCTTCTTGCCCTTCTCACCATCACCCATTTTTAAGTCACTCTTGTTGCACGTGACACAGAGGTTCCAGCTCAAAAGCTGGACATCCTGCTCTAAGTTCAAGGACACATTGGTCCATGCCTATATACTGGTGTTGATGCAACTGAAATCACTCCCATTTTTCCTCTCTGCTAGATCATTTCCACTAACCTGTAGTATTTTCTCCCATCTTAAAAAAAAAAAGGTCCTGTCTCTATTTCCTTCTCCAACCACTGCCTCATTTCTTTCCCCCTCTTTACTGCAAAAACACTTTTAAGATATCTGTAATTTACAATGTTGCAGTTTTTTCTTTTCCCATTTTGTCTTGAACACATTCCCATCAGGTTTTCAGCTCCACAGTGATTGATCCAAAGGTTCTCTTCAGTCCTCCTTTATTTGATTAAGAATGTTTATCAGTCTATTCTTCATGAAGTATTTTCTTCACTTGGTTTCTAGAACACCTTACTTGTCTACTTCTGTAGTTGATTTATGTCAGTTTTCTAACCTGTCCTACCTCTTTTTCTTTGGCAAATCCTGTTGGATATACAGAGTATGACGACTTAACCACTCTCTGCATTGACAGTATATTGATCCAAGCCACTACCAGCTCTTGTCTGTGTTATTACAGTAGTTTCCTGATTGATGTTTCTGCTTCCACTGTCTTTCCCTTTGGTCTTATCTGAGTAAAACAACCAAGGTGAAATTATTGAAATATGTCACGTCTTATACTCTTCCATTCTGAATGCTTCAATGGCTTTTCTTCTCACTCAGAGTAAAGGCCGAATTTCTTACAGATGACCCATGAAGCCCCACATAATTTGACTCCCCTGCCCATACCCTACTATTTATCTTATTTTGTCTTGTACTTTCTTCTCTTTTGTTCCACCCACACTGGCCATCCTTGCTGTTCCTCAAACATATTAGGCATGCTTCTACCTCAGATCCTTTGTACTTGCTAATTTTCTACCTAACTTGTTCTTCCATTTGATATTTCCTTGGCTAAGTCCATTGTTCTTTCAGGTCTTGACCCAGATGTCACTTTCTCGATACGATATTCCCTGGTCCTTCTCTTTGATATTTTCTAACTCCTTTCCTGCTTTATTATCCTTTTCCTTAGTACTTATCATCATTTAGTATAACATATATTTAACTGACTTTATCTTGTTTATTGTCATTGAGCCTTACAAGAATATAAGCTGCATGTGGGTTAGGATTTTTGTTTATTTTGTTCACATACTTGTTTCCAGTGTATTCAAAGGTGCAGGCAACATAGTAGGTCCTTGGCAGATAATTGTTGAATGAATGAATGTATTTAATGCCTAACATTTAGCATTCTTTGTAAAATAAATGACAGCAAAAATCCAAAGGTTAATTAGAAAGAGAAGAGTTAGCTAGAAAAATAAAATGTAGTAGTTGCTATGCAAGAGCAATTTTTTTATCTTAGTGCTGGTTGCATTGATGTGTTTAATTTGTGAAAATCATTAAGCTCTGTATACACTTAATATTTTGTACTTTCCGTTTGTGATATTCCATTAAAATTAAAAATTAACTGACAATAGAAAATGTACTTCAAATAATTGTATTGCATTAAGATTATCATGAGGGAATGCTCATGCATGAATCAGTCACTTTAAAAACATTGAGTGAACTAATATGGAAAGAAATAGCTTATTGTTTCTGCTTCTTTCATGAAACAGTTATTCAGAACTTATTTACAGCTGGTTTTATTGTGTTGTCCAGCGTCTCTACTTTTGAGATAGGCAAGTGTAATGTAAAAAGTAAATGTGGAAAGTTATAAACCAAGAGAGTTTGGATCATAACCTCTTGGTTTTGCATATTCTTTAGAGACTGGATTTAGAAAACTTGACAATCATCAACATATAACTACTAAATACATGCTGTGGCATTTTGAATATTAAAAAATACCATTCAAATGATCACAGAAGCATATTTTTATGCAAATATTTCATGTTTCTAAGACATGAGTGTTGTCCAGATTTGACTTTATATATTATATAAAATCTGAGATAAGTCGTTGTTAGTAAATTCCTTTTGTCATCCAATTGAATAATCAGCTTCTCTTTTCTTATGTTCCTTTTTAAAATTTCTATAAGTTGGGGCAAAAAGGTGATTCCTTTTTGTTTCTGATGTATACTATTTTAGTGTGATATTGACTGCCTTATAAGAAAATTTCAGAGTTGATCAAAGCAGTTTTTTAAAAATATTTTATTCATCTTTTGAGAAAGGGGAAAAGTGGGAGAAAGAGAGGGAGAAAAACATCAGTATGTGAGAGAAACTTCAGTTGGTTGCCTCTTGCACCCCCCATCTGGGGACCGGGCAGCAACCCAGGTATGTGCCCTGTTTGTGAATCGAACCAGTGACCTTTTGGTTTGCAGGCTGGCACTCAATCCACTGAGCCACACCAGCCAGGGCTCAAAGCTTTTTTAGAGTCTTTTCTGTTGTAGCATATCTTCATTGAGACTGTTAAAATATTTACAGAGTGAGAATAGAAGTTCATTAAATATTAATGTTAGTTGTTTGAATTATTTATAAGCAGTCATATTGTCCTCAATTAATTTATGTCAAGCTGATAATGGAGACATAAAAGTTCACTAGATAATTTCCAATTTTGTCATTGTTTTCTGTACCACATAGAGCAGTTACATCACCATCAGTTGTAGTTTAGAAATAGTTTAGAACTAACAGCTAAACTTTTCTTTACATATAGTAAGGTGTGCTTTGGCCATGTTGTTAGAATGCATATAAAAACTAGGCTTACATTTGTCGTTATTATGTTACAAGAGTTCGGCTAGCTTTTACGAAATTATTTTACTTATGGCTGTTAATGCTAATTTAGTATGTGATTGACCATATCTCTTAATCTCTATAGATCTTCAATTTTTTCATTTGTAAAGTATGCCTGTTTTAATATGCTGCCTACAGACCCCATGAGGTTGTTTGAAAGGTCAGTGAATAAAAGCGAGCTAGCTCTGCTTTGTACTGGCTGGGCAAGTTTAACCTCTTTGACCCTAATAACCTCATCTGAAAAATGGGGATGATAATAATACCAACTCCTAGAACAATAGGAGCAGACATTAAAAAAGATATTGTACATGAAGCTCTTGGCTAAATGACTGCCATAATAGTAATTAGTGGTCTTAGCTAACATCATTAAGGCATGTGTTTATAAGAAAGGCATATCGAGTATTATTTTATTAGTATACAAACTAAATTGGATAAAGAAGTTCTTTTAACTTTTTCACTTTTATAAGAATTTGTGGATCTTTTTGTTCTGTATATGTATGATGGCTTAGGATGAATTCTACGTGGTGACCAAGTTATGTGATAAGAAATAGATTTAATTGGGGATACTTACATAAGCCAAGAATACTTAGGTGAAGAAAGATTCCCTGATCTTCCTAGTATTACATAGGAAATTATGTGAGGTAGATGCTACCTAACAGAATTGTGTGCCAAGGGAGGCCTCACCCCATCCCACCCCACATCATTGTTCTCTTTTACCATAACAGTAGGTGTGAAAGCACCCTTGTCAGTGGGGTGACATATACACTATTTAAGCTTCAGGCTATATAGGCTTATGTACCACTTGTTTTTAAGAATTGTCTGGGAAACTCAGCTGACTAGCACTTGGGGATTGCAGGAGGTTCCCACTCCCTTACTGGGAGTTTGTGGGAGGCAATAAACCCCTGATCCTGTGGGGGAAGATGACTTCTGGCACAGTTCTTCCTGCTAAAGCCCTGGCCCAGTTGGCTTATTTTCCAGGCAATCCAGAGTGAGTGACTAGGATCCTTTTAGGAAAATTCTACTTGCTACACTATGCTGTATTATCAGAGTATTAAAACTTTTAGTTTTCAGTGAGTCGTTTCTTATATTTGTGTGGAAAGCAAAAAAAAAAAACCTTTCTGTAAACAGTTGAATTAAACACTCCTAGGCTCACTCATTATTCTTAAGATTTTTTCGTATTTTATTTTCTTGTTGAGAAGTCTAATTTCCAATAATTGGAAATATAAAATTTACTTTTCTGTTATTTAAATTACTATTTCTTCATGATAAATCCTGGTGTTAAATTTGGTGGCACTTATTATTCTGGTTTACTTGTTTGTTGATATCTCAACAGTCCTCTTGGGAGGCATCATAGTATCATTTTGGTGTTTGGAGTCGGATGGTTAAATGTTGGGTCTGTCATCTAATAGTTGTATAACTTTGAGCAAATTACTTAACCTTATCCATCCCCAATTTTCTTGTTTGCAAATGCTGATGCTTATACCTACCTTGCCAGCATTGTTGCAAGAATTAGAACTAAAGTATGTAAAGCAGTTAGCATAGGGCCTAGAGTGTAGTAGACATTGTTGTTATTTACTTTATAGTGGTGAAGGAAATATTTTGGAACTCAGGTGCTTAAAGTTAGAATTTTGGAGCTGGAAGCAACTTAAAACTTAATTTTTCCCCTTAAAAGTAGGTTTGAAAGAAAGGAAACAACTCATTTTATTGTGTTTCTCCTTAAGATGAATTCTTTATTTCCCATGTAGAATGGTAGGTTTTCAGGAAGGAATTGGACATAGAAGAAGAGAGTGCCCTTTGAACTTACATACTCAGTTTTTTTGTTCTTTAAAAAAATTTTTAATTTTCATGTCAAAATTATTTCAGACTAACAAAAGAATGGCAAATACAATACAAAAAATTCTTCCTCCATCCTATATTCACCTAGATTCCCCAAATTTAACATCTTCCATATAACCACAGCATAATGATTAAAATCAGGAAATTAGCATTGATACAATACTATCATCTAATCTACAGACTTTATATAAAATTTGCTAATTGTCCCATTAATGTCATTTTTTTTCATTCAGAGCTAAATTCACTTCACATATTGCATTAATTTTTGTGTGTTCTAAGTCTTTTTTTACTCTGCAGTAGTTCTTTATTTTTGTCTTTTATTCATGTCTTTTATACCTTGAATCTTTGATAAATACTGGATAGTTATTGTGTAGAATATTCCTCAATTTGGATTTTGTTGGTGTTTCTTAATAATTAAATCATGTTATGTATTTTTGGCAAGAAATACTCCAGAAGCAATGTTGCTTCCCTTTTAATACATCATATCAGGAGGTATGGTGTCATTTTTTCCCATTACTTAACAATATTTATTCTGATTTCTTGGTAAAGATGATGCCTGTCAGGTTTATTGTAAACTTCTATTTTCCCTTTGTGCTTCAAGTATTTTGTGAGCAATAAATTTGAGACTATATAAATATCTCTTTTCTAATCTTTTTTTGGCCATTAATTTTAACATCTATTGATAATTCTTGCCTGAAAGAATTATTATTGTGTTACTTGGCAAATGGTGATTTTTTCCATTATGCCTTGTATATTTATTAGTTGAAACTCTATGAGGGAAAGCTTTGTTTTAAATCAGTGTTCAAAACATTAAGTGTACCATGTTTAATTAAAGATAGAATGTCTTTCAAGGCCAAAGACCATTTTTAAAATCAACTTTTGCTTTGAAGTTTAAATATAGTTCTAACAATTTATGTCAGTATGTTTTATAAAATGTTCTCATGATTAGCTTTTGTGCAGAGAAAGAAATAATTAGAGGCTACTTTCATTTTAAATATTAATATGTGATATGTGTGAATATGTGAATTTTGAGTCTTACAAACTCAAAACCGTGTTCTTCTTAGGCTTCTAAATCCAACATACAAGTCATAATAAATCACTTTAATGGACAGGTTACAATGTAATTAAATATCCTATAGTACAAAAAGCCTTTGTTTTGTACAATACTTTGTTAATGCGGGTGGTAGAAATATTAGAAGTTAAAAATTTGCTTGATACTTCTCTGTATTTTCTATATTTTCTAAATAACCTCTTTTTACTACATTAAAAATGAAGTACTATTTTTTATTGTTGTTGGAAGGATTATTCCTAGTAAATAAGAATGAGAGTTCTGCAATAAGACTTTCTGGAATTTAATAAAAACCCTACTACATAACTGTGTTAGTAGTTAACTTTTTGCTTTAGACTACTCTTCTGCAAATGGTTGCTAGTAAAAGTACCTGCCTTATGGGATTACTGTGAAAGGTTAAATAAAATAATTTATTTAAAGCACTTGGAACAGTAACAATGTCATAATTAAGAGAACTAAATCACACAAAAAGAATCATTGATATAATCTCTTTCAGAATCATTATGACATAAATATAGAAGACAGGAAGTCCTTTCATCAACTCTTAATTTCTTCATATTGAAATTCAAAGTTTCATATCTGTAAATGGACAGTAACTGTTTCTATTTTTACTAAGATTGTCATCATTGGCACATTAGTGTCCACATCAGGTTTATTGCAAACCTAGTCCAGAATCCAGTAACATGCTGAGTTGAGTGTTATATACACACCTTAAACACCATACATCAAAGGCTCTGAATATTACAATTATTGTTGTATATTGGAGAATGTACCTAGGCTTTATTCATAGTTTTTCTTCAAAGGTGTAATTGGTCCGAGTTTAAGTGGAGTCTGTCTTCCCCAGCTTTACTGGCACATTTTTAGTGGTGTCTTTTGATTCCTGGTTTGAGCTAAACCAGTGATCTCTTTAGAACATCGTGCTGCTGACTAAGGAAACAATTCTTTGGATCACTTAGCATATTTTTAGTATTCCTAAATTTATGCCTACTATTCTTGGGCTTAAGACTTTTTCTTTCCCACAACATGTCAGTTTAACATTTATGTACTTCATTTAATACTATAGATTAGAAACAGTAGGATTAATTCATCCTGAAACGAATTGCATATTGTTTTATATAGAATCTTAAGTGATATTACTTTATGGCATTTTTTTTTACCTAATGCAAATTTTTATTTCTTTATATGTGTATAGTATTATACTACTAGCTAACATATATGGAGTACCTTTTTTTGGTGAGACACTGTTCTTAGCCCTTTATATTCATTTAATCACTAAAACAACTCTATGGTATAAGTGCTATGATTATGCCCAAATGAAGAAACTGAGACTTAAGAGTTAAATAGCTATATATTTTTGGAAAATCACATATTATTTAATTGAAGGAAAATTTAAGATACAGTTTTCTTAGTAAATAAAAATTAGTTTTTCTCCCACTAGCTTTTGAATTCCTTGAGGCCCAAGATTAATGACTAGCTATTTAGTAGGTAACATTATATTGCCATAAACTTTAAACTTGATATTATTTTTAAAATGAAACACAAGAGGGTGCTATTTACCATTCACTACTTTTTTTTTTCTTTTTAAAAAATCTTGTGAAATATAGTGCAACAGCAACTTTATTATTTTGTTGTTGTTGTTCTGGCTAGAATCCCCAAGGCTCATTAATTTGTTTTCTTAATTTTTTTTTACTTCAGTTTATAGATTATTAGTTTTGTATTGGTGTTGTCCATGTATCGATGGGCAGTGTGTATCTTCTGGGTACTGCATTTCTAATTATATTAAATAATTTTGCTAAAGCTAAAGAAAAGTAATGGAAAGTTTTTTGAAGAGGGTCTTTTATTTTTTTAAACCAAATTTCACATTTGAGTACACTAATTCTTTGGAATTCTTTTCCTAAATTAAGAACACATACCTCAATAATTATGACTTTGCTTTAGGGTACTTTTTTTTTTTTTTTTGAGTATTCACGTTTTTCCTAGGTGGTACTGTTCAGGTTTAGATATTGACAACATTTTTTTTCTAAGTTAACAAGCAAATCACAAAGCCTTGACAGCCTCAGTGTGTACTTACCTTGCTTTTATATCTGTATTTATCAGCAGTATTAGAATCCTCTATTTTTATTTTCATTTTTTAATCACATGTTTTGAACATACAAATAAATAATACTGGCTTCCATTTACTAGATGTGTTATGGGTATTATGCTGAGCACTTTATCTGAATCATTTAACTAAATTGTTAAGGTAAAAGTAAATGAGATGAAACTGTTTAGACAGCATTTTCACCAAGATAGTCATCTTCTGATGATTAAAAAACAATGGCTACAACATATGTGTTGCCAGTGGAAATAGGGTTCTTCCACCGAGTCACAAGAAAGTGAGCACTTCAGGGACCCACACAGAGGAGAATCAGGTGTAGTGGTAAGATTTATTGGAGCAAAAATAAAGGACTGTTTTTAGCTGCCCCGTGTCTCATCCATGATCACATAGTTAACCTCTGAACCACTGTGAGAAAAGTCCAGCTTTTGTAGCCTCAGGCCTACACTTGTCCTAAGTAGGCCGAGAAAGACAGATCCCAGAGATGCAGAACTTCTGTGTCTATTTTTCCATGTGCACATCGCTGCGAAGGCTGTGCTTGGGCTGCAACCAATCCTGAACTTGGACCTGCACAGCTGCTACTGAGAGACAATGCATGAATGGAGCAGCGAACATGTATTCATGCTACCAAGCCAGGCCTTTGTTAAGCTTTGATTATATCATCTGGGGCTTGGGAGAGAGCAGACTTTTCATACTAATCAGTTTCTTTCCTAATTCTTTGGAGGGCTTGTGCTGAGCTCTTCCCCTAACTGAACTTCTCTCTACCCCAGGTTTTTCAGGCTAGATCCCACCCCTTTATGTCGCTATTTTGGCTCCTATTGCTCATGTCTCCCAAGTTTTGTCTCACCATCTAGTTCCCATTGCACATGCACTGACACCCACCCTCGTCATTTTAGCTTCTACTACGCGTGCATCTAGCTAAGGAATTTGCCCTGCTGTTTTTATTCCTTCATCAGTAATCCCAGCTAACTGACTGGTAGCCTATTCTTCCTGCCTGCTTCAGGAATTAAGTTGCTTGTTAGAAGATGCTACTGTCCCTTGGGGACCGTTAGTGCTGTGGCTTCCTAGTGAATCAGGCTTAATGTCCAATTCCATTTGCTCCCTTCCTTAACTAACTAGCTACCTATACTAACATATGGGCAGTCAAACCACTAAAATTGAAAAAACTAAGCATGAAAAAATAAAAGGTATACTGGAAACTTTATTCTGAATAATAACTCTAATAATGCTTTTAAATTTAGGAGACCATACACAAAAATCAATTCCAGACAGATCAGTCCAAACATGAAAAATAAAACTTAAAGCTTTTGTTTTCTTCTGTAGAATATCTTCTTGCCCTTGCTGTAGGCAAAGATTACTTTAAACTGGACATAACAAAAATTAATTATAGCTCTGGCAGGGTCCCTCAGCTGGTCGGAGCATCGTTCAGTACACCAAAGGTTGCAGAATAGATCTCAGGACCCATACCGGAGGCAACCAATTGATGTTTCTCTTTACATTGATGTTTCTCTCTTTCCCCCACCCTTCTCTCTCTAAATTAGTGAATGTATCTTCAGGTAAGGATTAAAGGAAAGAATAAGAAAAAGAAAAAGACCAGTAGAAAAAATGAGCAGGAGTCTTGAACAAACATCACAAAAAGCATATCTAAATGGCTGATAAATAGGAAATTGTGTTCAGTCTCTTTAGCCATCAGGGAAGTAGAAATTAATATCACAATCACATACTACCACACACCCATAAGAATGGCTGAAATTAAAATGTTGACAACAGAAAGTGTTAGAAAGGATATGGAACTGTGGGAACTAGCATGTATTGCTATTTGGGGTATAAATTTTTAGTTTATTATAGATTTGAAAATCTATATGGCACTGTCTACAAAGCTGAATGTATGCCACTCTGTGACCTGGCAATTCCACTCTAGCTATACATTCAGTAGATATGTGTGCATAAATTTACTAAAAAACACATGAAAGGATGTTCTTAGCAGTACTAATTCTAACAGCCCAGTCCTGGAAACACCCCAAATTTCTGATGATGGTGGAATAGATAAATACATTGTGGTATATTAATGCAGTGGTATACTGCACAACAAGGACCAGTGAACTATTGTGTTAACATAATGATAAAGACTCCAATCGCAAAGATTATATACTGCATGATCCCATTTAAATAGTTCAGAAATAGGTAAAACATTATCTGTAACATTAGGATAATGTTACCTTTGATGGTGGTAGCAACTGATGTAATATAAGGGGGCTTCTGCAGTGTTGGTAATATTCTAACTCTTGATTTGGGTGTTGGCTACACAAATATGTTTACTTTGTGAAAATTCATCAGGTTGTACATTATTACAATTTGCATTTTTCTCTTTGTATGTCATACTCCAGTGAAAATTTACCATTAAATGGCTTTATTTCCCATAACTTATTTAACTGTGATTTTATAAATTGGTATTCAGACCATTTCCAATGTAAAGACACCGTTTCCAAAGTAATTATTTTCCTCTTTATCAATGGGAGAAGTTTTCTCTTTTTTGATCCCATTCTTACTTTCCCCAAGAAGTTAATATGTGTGAAGTGCTTACTCTGTGTTCAAGCAGCATTATCTCATTTAGTCTTTATAACAAGAATCTGTTATAACAAGAAGGAAAATGAATCCAAATTAGCTGAAAATAGAATGAATAAAGTCATTTCAGGGGCCATGTCACCAAGTCCTTGAGGGAAAATTAATAAAGTTGGGAGTTTGGGTTGATACTTAATGATATTTATTTTCTACCTACTGCAAAAACTTGAAATAAACTAGAAATTTAATTGAGGCTGACCTGTGTATGTTCCACACTTGGTCATCTTAATAGCTGTCTTCTTTTCATAAATGAAGTTATGAGTAAAACGTATATTCTTGCTTACTACAGACCTCTTACTTCTCTTAGTGACTCTGGTCTAAGTCAAGGGTCAACAAACTATAGCCTGCATGTCAAATCCATCCTGCCACCTGTTTTTGTAAATTAAGTTTTTTGGAACAGAACCATCCATGCTTATTTGTTTGGGTATTATCTATGGCTGCTTTTGTGCTACACTGTATAGCCAAAAAACCCCTAAAATATTTACTTTCCTGCTCTTTGCAAAGAAGTTTGTCTATCCTTGGTCTAAGACAGTGTTGATTATAGCCATCTAGTTACTTATCTACATTGTTTCATCTGTCTTATTTACCTACCTTCAGTGATGCCAGGAAGGAACCTTGGATGGTGGATCTATGTAAAGTGACCTGAGGTCAGAGCAGTTACAGAGCAAGACACCTGCTGTTTACTGTTTGTCCCACTGAGTCACTTATGAATAGGACGACTATACATTTCAAGTTGTTTGGAACAGTCCTCGTTTACATCTCTTGTTCCAGGCTATTATATTATTGTAATATTGCATCTATTAGTATTATTGTAATTAATAGCTACTCTCTTTTACTCTTAATACCCTCCCAAGTTTGGGTGATAGAATAGTTACTTTGTGAAAGCTACTGTTGAGAAGGGTAGTGGGAATAGAAATATGAATAGAATAGATATTGCCAACTATGCAAGGTGGAATTTTAGAGATTAATTTTTGATAGTTTATATCAGAAGTCTCCAAGACCATCTAAATGATTTGCTAGCATTCACAGGACAAAAGTTGCTGTGCTCATGGCGAGGGTTCATTGTGAAAGGATACAGAGTACAATCATCCGTGCACATGGAGGAAGTCTGGAGGAAACCATGTGCAGGCTTCCAGGTGTCCCCCCTCTAGTCACACAAGATGTGCTTAACTCCCCCAGAAATGATTCATGATGACATGTGAGAAATGTTCCCAACCAGGGAAGCACATTCTGGCCTGGGTGTCCAGGATTTTCACTAGAGGTCGATCACATAGGTATGTTGCCCATGTGTGGCTGCCCTTGTACTTAAATTCCACGACCTCAGAGAAAAATAGATGTTTGACATACATCACATTGATAGCATAAACTGTCTGTTCATACTGTGACCCAAGGATTCAGGCATGTAAACACTCTTTTCAGACAGAACTTCCCAAGGGCTCAGTTCCCAGATGCTAGCCAAAGGCTAGTCTGAAAACAGGCCATTTTGGGGAATGTGTAGGGTTTGAGTAACCCAGGTCTGCTGAGTTAATCCTTTCCCATACAAGGTATTCAAGCCAGTAAGTCTAACTCCAAAGTCTGTGTACTTTCCATAAGTAATTTTTAGTCATCTTTTATACTGATTTGCTAATTAGAAATTACTGGCTATGTTAGATGTGATAGAGATTTGGACTGTGCCCATCTATCTTGAAAAGACTTCTAATGAGCTTTCTTTTTTTCCTTACTTAAGAATAGGGAACTTGGATAGGGAATATTTTTTTTAGTGCTTTTGTAAGTAATAGTGCTAAGAATTTCTGTTTCTTAGTTCTATTTTCAGCAAAGTGTGTTTTGTATATTAATGTATTGAAAAGTGAAAATAGTCTATAATTACTCCTTTTGCACTTAATACAACTTTTTAATTTAAAAAAGAAAGTATGATAATAGACTTACAAAAGTTTTTGTTCACAATTAAGAATTGTCTGCCTTGTAGATAATAGATTTGAATTTACTTAGTTTTCAAAAGCTTTTAACCCTTTTCTCTCTCTTTTCTTCAGGTATTTGTGGAAACATTAGACAAGTGTTTTGAAAATGTCTGTGAACTGGATTTAATTTTCCATGTAGACAAGGTACGACTGTACTATCAAAATTTTTAAGCTTTTTAGTCTAAGAAAAATTTTAGTTTTTATTTGCCAAAGTAAAAATGGATTTAGTGAATAATACTATTTTATTTCTTTATTTCTTTGTATTCAATTTTAAATTATTTTTACTATGAGCCAGACACTGTGCTTAGAGAAGAAGGTGCAGACACTGTGCTAGAGGAATTCACAGCTAAAGGAAGAAACAGTGGCATTAACAAGTAACAGTATGTTCAGAGGGTTAGGGGGAACACACCTGAACCACCTACCTCTGCCTAGGATTGTGTGAATGGAGAACATGATATTTAAACTGGATTTTCAAGGATTAGTAGACATTTTCTCAGACAGAAAATGAGAGATGGCCCTACAGGCAAAGATGTAAAATACCGGCTTCTCATGAGGGGAAATTATTTTGATCAAGAGGCCTGATTTTGAAGTGCTTTTAGTGCCATGGATTTTAGACGTTATTCTGAAGCAATTTCATCTTTTTAAACAAGCTTTTATTGGCATTATTTTTGCTTTGTTTGTACATTTTTTGGGCAAGATTACTTTTTTCTACTTTATGAAAGTTGGATTGGTAGATGGAAGATTAAAGACAGTGAAATCAATTTAGAAATCTGTTGCAATGATCCAAATAGAAATGAATTAAGGCAGTACAGTAGGGATGAAGGAAAGAATTGATAGAACCTGCCAGCCTATTGAAAGCTGGAGGTAAGGGAAGGAAAGAATAACTGAGTTTTCTAATCAGTATTACTGGGTATTAGTGATATGGGATTTAGAAGGAGGAGATTCCACTTTTATTGCATATATATGTATAGATTTTTTTCCTGTATCAAATTAATATAATGTAACAGATTGTTTTGAATGATTAAGCCATCAAATAAAATAATATAAAAATAAGCTTCAGAAAATTTTAGCAAAAATGTGATTTTTAAAATTTAGCTGTATTGAGGTATAATTTACATGTATACAGTTAGTTAAGAAAAGTATGATAATAGGTTTACCATTAAATCTATTGGTATCAGTTTTGGCAAAGGTATATAGGTATGTAACCACTACCACAGTACAAGGAATGCGTTTTAATATTTGCGAACATCAAAAGGATACATTTATCATTAACCAGTTTTCTAGATCATTTTCCTCATTTATTAAGTGATTTGATTTCAGGTATAAATTCATTTGAACAGAGAACTTAAACTTGACATATTTAAGAATTTATTTTTAGTTTTCTGCTGCTTTTCTTTAACTAATATATCTTATGTTTTTCCACATTTACAAAGACTTCTGTTATTTTTAGTTATTAGGGCTCACAATATTCAAAATTATGTTTTGGTACATGATTAAAATGCTATGAAAAGCTCTATTTTTAAAATGACTGCTCAAAGATCAGTAGCTTATATGATACATTTAGCATTTTTTAAAGAAAATTAACAATTCTTAATAAAACATTATTGTGAGTAAAGTTCTCACATTTTTACAAGAGGGTAAAGGTTTTTCTCAATGGGGAAATAAAGCTCTTCCATTCATAACATACAATGATTTTTAAACTTCTATTTTATAAACGTACATTCATTATTAGAAAGTACAGAGAAGAGGAAAATAAATAGAAGCCATCTCAGAGATTGCCCAGTGTTAAGAGATAAATTGAGGCATATTAAACATTTTAAGCCCTGGCTGGGTTGCTCAGTTGGTTGAAGCACCGTCCCATGCACCAAAAAGTTGCTGGTTCGATTCCAAGTCAGGGCACATTTTTAGATTGTGGGTTCAATCCCTAGTAAGGTTGCATATGAGAGGCAATGAGCCAATATTTCTCTCTCACATCGATATTTCTCTCTTTCTCTTTGTCTCTCCTCCCCCCTTCCCCTCATTCTCTTTATATCAATAAACATATCCTTGGATGAAGATTTGAAAAAAATAAAATAAAAATTTTCAGAGTTAACTTGAGCAAAATTGTTTGAAGTTGAGCAGCACCGCACCAGAAGCGTTAGGAGCACTGTACTGACAGGAGCCAGGCAAAAGACTTTTTATAGAGAAGAGACAGAAGGAAAGGAAGGAAATGATCTGATTGGCTCTAGCTTTAGCAGTTATATTATTTCTGAAAGCTGAGTTGGCTATTTATGATTGGTTGTCCTTAGGTTTCGATTTCTTAACCTTAAGGCATTTACAAGCTTAGGTTTTGGTTTGCTTACATAAGTTGCTGAGGTATTAGAACCACCTCAGTCTAATGGCCTCCTTAATTTAACGCTGGCATTAACACTTAGAGTATGTATATTTCTAGATTTTTTTGTACAAATAAGTACAGAAATATGTCTTTAAAAGTAGGATTATACAATATGTAGTATGTATAGCCTATTCATTTCACACACCAGTGTGTTACTTTTAGTACTTGTCAAAGTTAGCTGTATTTCTTCTTTCTGAGCTAAGCTTTTATTTTAATTTTTTCAATGCAGTGAAACAAAAGAGCCAGGATACCAAGAGTCAGAGACCAAACATTTCCTGTCCCCCCTATATTCTCTGTCTAAAACAATGCTCGCCTTGTTTTCAGTCCTTCTGTGAAAGTCTCCATGTGGCCTCTGTCCAGTCCCTAAGCTGGTGTCTTTTCCAAGTTCTTATAAATCTTTACTGATTTCTGTATCTGTCACATAGGCTAATATTGTTGTCACCCTGAAGCAGTGGGATAGCCCACCCTACCCAAAATTGGTTTGAATATAGAAACTGAAGATGCCACTTACACACCGGGAGGACCTGATCTGAAAATGGTTTATCATTCACATAATAAAATTTTCTGGGGAGACTAAGGAACAGCAGTTAACTTAGGGTCTTATGTGGTTATGGGATGGGGTTGGGATGGGTTTCCACACTCAAGCCAGGTCTTAAGTGGTTTGAACTTCCCACCAGTGCAAAGGAAGAAGCAACTGGACTTTCTTATCAGCTTGCTCCTATATGGGACAAAAATGGGGGAGTTACAGGAATTAAAAACTGGCAACAACCAAACATCAAAAATGGAGTCAAACTCTTTATTACAGCTATGTTATATGGTGGTAATAACTCATAAAATACCAGTAACTTGGTTCATTTCTTATTTATACTACATGTCCATTTTGGGTCTGCTGAGATGGTCTGCTTCTTTGCTTAAACTGGATTACCTGCCCATTTCCCAAACACTGTAATTTTAATTGGGCAGCCCCAGGTTGCTGCTACTGCAATACAGTATCAAATTTCTGGGCAAAGATGAGAAAGCTAACGATGAATGAAGAGCTTGGTTTGGAGAGCGTATGACTTTGATATTGACAGTTGTGAATATCACCCCCCTTCCCCAACTGTTCAAGGTAAGGGATATCTGATTGGAGGCCTAAGTGTCTTTCCCACCCTTAAGGCTAGGAGAATGAATGATTACGAGCAGAGTGGTTTCCCAGTCCACTCCCTCTTTAGGAGTTTGACAGCCTATCCTTAAATTGCAGTGTACACAAAGTGAGAGATTCCTTTTCCTTTATCCAACTGAAAATGTCTAGCCATAAAATATCCCAGTAACCAGACCTAAGTACCAGTGAGCCAACAGAGAAAAAGACTACCATTTCAACAAGAGATAAGGAACAGTTTCAATAATCCGAACATACATGCTGCATGAAAAAGAACCACTACAGAAGATAGATGAACACTTGAAATTTAAAAATGATAAAAAGTACTTAACGGAGATGCAATTTTGAAGTCTTCTGGGGGCATAAAAAAACATGTTTTTCAAATTGTACTATTCAAAAGGAGAGGATGGTCATAGTTGAGGGTTGAATTATAGGTGTAAGGGTAGGAAATAATCTCAAAGCCCAAGATGGAAAGATTAAAGAGAGAGAAAACATAAAAAAAAAGATACTTTCAAAAAATCATTTATTTATTTATTTTTAGAGAGAGAGGGGGAAGGAGGGAGAAAGAGAGGGAGAGTAACATAATGTGTGAGAGAAACAGCAATCAGATGCCTCTCTCAGGACCCATCTGGGGATCTGGGCCACAACCCAGGCATGTGCCCTGACTGGGAATCGAACTGGCAGCCTTTCAGTACACAGGCCAGTGCTCAATCCACGGAGCCAAATCAGTCAGGGGGGAAAAGAGACTTGAGAGGGTACATTTTACATGTATTATAGAATTTTGATTATCTTATTTAATTGGGGAGAAGAAGAATAGGGTGTAATGAGAGCATTTTAGTAGGAAAAGAGGGCCATCCCATTGGTAGAAAGACTTGATATTTGGTTTGCAAATAATAATAAAGTCGTATTTGCTCTGGCTGAGTGGCCAGGTTGGAGCAGTTGTCCATACACCAAAAAGGTTGCCGGTTCAATCTCTAATCAAGGCACATACCAAGGTTGCAGGTTTGATCCCCAGTCAGGGTGCATAGGGGAAGCAACTGATTGATGTTTCTCTCTCTCTCATGGATGTTTCTCTCTCTCTCTCTCTCTCTCTCTCTCTCTCTCTCTCTCTCTCTCTCCCCCACCCCTTCCCTACCTTTCTTTCTCCTTCCCTCATTTTCTCTATAAAATCAAAAAACATATCCTCAGGTGAGAATTAAAAATAAAATAATAATAATAATAATAATAATAATAATAATAATAATGTCATATTTGTTTGACTAAAACAGCAAGGAAAGAGACAGTATTCATTAATGAAAATTATAAACAGTAGAATCTGATTTAAAAGAAGAGGAAATAATATAAATAAAATTTGATCAAATCAACCAACACTATGGGGGAAAAAGAAGTAGCAATTTAAACATTATTTAATACACTAAGTGTGAATTGAAGGGAATAATTCATTAAAAGACAAATGATGGGTTTTAAAGTCACAGTTGATATACAAAGGAGTATTTTTTTTTATTTACCAGTTTTCACAGCACTTCTCTAAAACTCTCCAAAAATGATCTTTGAATTTTTTAGTATCCTTGTGACTTTTGAATTTTAACGTAATTTGTTTTAAGTCACTGCGGATACTGTTTTGTTGTTGTTGTTGTTGTTTTGATGCTCAGATTGCTTCATCTTTGGCCAGTGGGAACCCCTTCAGGTTGTCTTCAGAGTCCTTGTGACTTGCTCTTTCTCCCCATGGACTTCGATAGCTGCTTTGTGTTCTGGTACAGCTAGATGTTCTAGACTCATTTTGTTCATTTCCTGCTCAAGACATGTTATCAGCCATTCCTTTTAGGAGCCTGATTTCTTTTATTGGAAAATGCTAAATAGAAACCACAGTCTGGATGTGCTTTATGAAGCTGATTATTGTTTCTAGGTCTTTTCTATGGGCAGAGTATCTCATATATTTTCTGCCCCAGCCCTCGAGACAGCTATTTCTCTAAGCAACTCTAGTTGTTTGTAGTGGATAATGATGTTTAGAAATGACAATCTGAGCACCATGTATGCTCATTGATAAAGGGGTGATATTACTCCTGGTTCTGTGTGAAATAAGCTGGGAAATAAATACACATAAACACACCTATTTCTATATCGTGATATATATTAAACATCATTGAGTTCTTTTTAATACTTCAGAGTCTAGTGTAACACTATAGAAGTTATTCTAGCCTTTTTCTTTTTCCTATTTGCAAATTGCTTCTCTGACAAGAGATTTTGATTATTTACATTCTTATTATTGTCATTGTTCTAGATTCATTTACTTGTTTGTTCAATACTTCTTTTTTGTAACCAAATTTCTGGCTCAGACATTCAAAAGCTAATCTCCAGACATGCCAGTCACCACCCTCCCCTGCCAGCACTAGTCAAAAGCTTGGCCCCAGATACATCAGCCCCCGCCCCATCTACTCAGCAAATTGTTAAGTCGATTCTGATAAAAATTGCAGTGAGTAAAGTATTTTTAAAAACCTATATGATTTTAAAAAGAACTCAGTGGAATTTCTAGAAGAGAAAAAATATCAATTAAAAATTTCACTGGGTGGGTTTAAAAGTAGATTAGACAAAAATTGAAAACATGAAAGATAGTTTACATATTGCGGAGGATAGAATGGGAAAGGTCTAGTGAACCTTTATTCTTAGTCTCAGCAGAAGAGGAGAGAAAGAATGAGACATATTCAATATCTGAGTATCTGATGGCTGAGGATTTTTCAGAACTATTGTAAGATACAAATCCACAGATAAAAGAATCAAAGCAGAATAAATAAAAAGAAATCTACATCTGAGTTCTTCATATCCTCCAGAAATAAAAGACACATTAACTTCATAGGTGCAATGGAAAGTGGAGACTGATTTCTCAGCAGCAACCATGGAAGTTAGAAGACAATGTGTTCAAAGAAAATAACTGCCAAACTGTATTATAAAATCAGCAAAAATATCTTTCAAGAATGAGTGAAATAAAGGCATTGTCAGAGAAACAAATAATAAGAGAATTTGCAACCACCAAGCCTTCACGAAAGGAAATGCTAAAGGGAGTACTTTATATAGAAGGAAGTCTGAGACCTAGGAAGGAATGAGGTGGAGAGGAGTAAGAGCTAAGAATATAGTAAATTTGTGGATAAAGATAAAGGAACATTGATGGTTAAAGTACTTGTGGGCTTAAGACAGAAAAATTATGGCATTAAAATACAAGTCAACAATAACACATAAACCAGGAAGGATAAATCAGAGTTGCAGTATTCTAAAGTCTTTTACTGAGCAGCTCTTTTATAATTAGGAGCTTTTAAAAAAGATTTTTTTAAGTATATTTTATTGACTACACTATTACAGTTGTCCCAATTTTTTTCTCCCCTTTATCCCCCTCCTCCCAGCACCCCCTACTCCAGCATTCCACCCCACCATAGTTCATGACCATCAGTTGTACATATAAATTTTTTGGCTTCTCCATTTCCTATACTATTAATCTCCACCCTGTCTACTTTGTGCCTATTATGCTTCTTATTCCTTGTACCTTTCCCCCGCATTCTCTACCTCCTCCTCCTCCTCACTGATGACCCTCCATGTGATCTCCATTTCTGTGAATCTGTTCCTGTTCTTGTTGTTTGCTTAGTTTGTTTTTGTTTTTTAGGTTAGGTTGTTGATAGTTGTGAGTTTGTTGTCATTTTACTGTTCATAGTTTTTGATCTTCTATTTCTTAGATAAATCTCTTTAATACTTCATATAATAAGGGCTTCGTGATTATGAACTCCCTTAACTTGACCTTATCTAAGAAGCACTTTATCTGCCCTTCCATTCTAGATAATGGCTTTGCCGGATAGAGTAATCTTGGATGTAGGTCTTTGCCCTTCATGTCTTGGAATACTTCTTTCCAGTCCCTTCTTGCCTGTAAGGTTTCTTTTGAGAAATCAGCTGACAGTCTTATGGGAACTCCTTTGTAGGTAACTGTCTCCTTTTCTCTTGCTTTTCAGATTCTTTCCTTCTCTTTAGTCTTGGGTAATGTAATTATGATGTTCCTTAGTATGTGCTTCCTTAGGTCCATCTTGTTTGGGACTCTGAGCTTCCTGGACTTCCTAGAAGTCTATTTCCTTTGCCAGGTTGCGGCAGTTCTTCTTCATTATGTTTTCAAATAAGTTTTCAAATTCTTGTTTTTCCTCTTCTCCTTCCGGCACCCCTATGATTTGGATGTTGGAATGTTTAAAATTGTCCCGGAGGTCCCTGAGCCTCTCCTCATTTTTATGAATTCTTACTTCTTCATTCTGTTCCATTTGGATGTTTATTCCTTCTGCTCCAAATCATTGATTTGAGTCCCAGTTTCCTTCCATTCACTGTTGGTTCCCTGTACATTTTCCTTTATTTCACTTTGCGTAGCCTTCACTTTTTCCTCTATTTAGCGACCATACTCAGCTATTTCTGTGAGCACCTTGATTACCAGTGTTTTGAACTTTGCATCTGATAGTTTGACTATCTCTTAGTCACTTAGTTCTTTTCCTGGAGTTTTGATCTGGTCTTTCACTTGGACCATATTCTTTTGTTTCAGCATACCAGTCTGGATGAATGTGTCTTTAACTCCTTGGTTGTCACACTTCCATACAGTGTGATTTTCTGGCAGTTCTGGTTGTTTTTTGTTTTTAAATTTGTTGTCCTTCTTTTGGTTGTATGAAGAGGCAACATGTATCTATCTACCCGTACCATCATCTTGACCTGAAGTTCATCATATCTATGCCTTTGAGTTACTGTACCCCTGTTGTTTTATATTAGTCAGCAATTAGCAAATGTCTTCATTATTATTGTGTAATATGTTACTTACATACTTCACTTTCCTATTCATATCTTGAAAATTTAACCAAAATTTTGATAGGCTAACAAAATACATTCTGAATTGATTTCAATATTATTTTCAAAATCTTCATACCTTTTTTAAAATTTATGTTTGATTATAAAGTATATATAAAATAAAATTTACCATTTTAATCATTTATAAGTGTACAGTTTATTAGTGTTAGTGTAAATATATTTACATTGTCGCACACACAGTCTCCAACTTTTCATGCCCGTTAACTCCTACTCCTCCTCCCCTCAGCCCTGGCAACCACTATTCTACTTTTCATTTCTGTAAGTTTGACTAGTCTAGATATCTGGTATAAGGAGAATCATACAGCATTTGTCTTTTTGTGTCTGGCTTAATACACTTAGCATAATGTCCTGAAGATTAATGTCCATTTTGTAGCACATGTCATAAGGTTGAATAATATTCCACCGTATGAATATACCATATTTTATTTCTCCATTCATCTGTCAAGGGATATTTGTGTTGCTTTTGCTTTTTTTGAGATTTTTTTCAATTGTTTTTTAATCAGATTTATTGGTGTGATGGTTTGCAAAACCATACAGATTTCAAGTGTAAAACTAAAAATAAAAGTCATCTGCACACTGCATCCTGTGCTCACCACCCCAAGCAAAGTCTCTTTCCATTCCTATTTCCCCCACCTTCACCTACTCCCTAGCCCCCTTTCCCTCTGGCTATCACCACATTGTTGTCTGTGTGTATGTGCTATGTATATATGTTTTTTGCTTAATCCCTTCACCTTCTTCCATCCAGTTCCCTAAATCTCCTCCCCTCTGACAGCTGTCAGACTGTTCCATGTATCCATGCCTGTTTCTATTTTGTTCATCAGTTTATTTTATTCATTAGATTCCACATATAAGTGAGATCATATGGTATTTGTCCTTCTGATGGGCTGTTTCACTTAGCATAGTAACCTTCAGATCTGTCCACGCTGTTGCAAAAACATTTCTTTTTTTCTCAGCTGAGTAGTATGCCACTGTGTAAATGTACCACTTTTTTTTAATGAACTACAGAAATGATCCCTGAAAGTATAGTCTTACCGCTGTTTTTTTTTTTTAATGCACTCATCTACTGATGGGCACTTGGGCTGTTTCCACATCTTAGGTATTGCAAATAATGCTGCAGTTAACAAAGGGGTGCAAATATTCTTTTGAATTAGTGTTTCAGGTTCCTTTGGGTATATTCCCAGAAGTGGAATCACCAGGTCTAAAGGCAGTTCCATTTTTAATTTTTTGAGGAAACTCCACACTGTCAGTGGCTGTTCCAGTCTTCATTTCTACCAATGGTGCATGAAGGTTCCGTTTTCTCCACATTTTTGCCAGCACATGTTCTTTGTTGATTAATTGATGACAGCCACTCTTGCAGGTGTTAGGTGATAACTCATTGTGGTTTTAATTTTCATCGTTATGATGATTAGTGATGTCTGTATCTTTTCATATGTCTATTGGCCATCTGTACATCCTACTTGCCCATTTTTAAATAGGCTTGTTTATCTTTGTATTTAGTTGTATAAATTCTTTATATATTTTGGAAATTAACCCCTTATCAGATGTGTCATTGGCCAATATGTTCCCCCATTCAGTGGGTTCAACTTTTCATTTTGTTGATGACTTTTTTATTTTGTTTTAATCGTTTAAGTACAGTTTTCTGTCTTTTACTCCCATCCCAGCATCCCCTGCAGTACTCCCCACCTCCCTCCCATTTCCACCCCCTGTAGTTTTTATCCATGTGTCCTTTATACTTGTTCCTGTAAACCCTTCCCTTTTTCCCCTGAAATCCCCCCTGCCTCTCCTCTCTGGTCACTGTCAGTCTGTTTTCTATTTCAATGTCTTTGGTTATATTTGCTTGCTTGTTTGTTTTGTTGTTTAGGTTCCTGTTAAAGGTGAGATCATATGGTATTTGTCTTTCACCGCCTGGCTTATTTCACTCAGCATATAATGCTTTCCAGTTCCATCCATGCTGTTACAAAGGGTAGGAGATCCTTCTTTATTTCTGCTTCATAGAATTCCATTGTGTAAATGTACCATAGTTTTTTGATCCATTCATTTATTGGTGGGCACCTAGGTTGCTTCTAACACTTAGCTATTGTAAATTGTGCTGCTATGAATATTGGGGTGCATAGATTCTTTTGGATTGATGTTTCAGGGTTCTTAGAATATAATCCTAGCAGTGGAATTGCTGGGTCAAAAGGCAGATCCATTTTTAGTTTTCTTAGAAAATACCATACTGTTTTCCATAGTGGTTGTACCAGTCTGCAATCACACCAGCAGTGAGCTAGGGTCCCCTTTTCTCCACAACCTCTTCAACACTTGTTTGTTGCTTTGTTTATGATGTCCATTCTGACTGGCATAAAGTGGTATCTCATTGTGGTTTTAATTTGTATTTCTCTGATGGCTAGTGATATTGAGCATCTTTTCATGTGTCTCTGAATCCTCTGTATGTCCTCCTTGGAGAAGTGTCTGTTCAAGTCCTTTGCCCACTTTTTAATTGGGTTGCTTATCGTCTTAGAGTGGAGACAACTCCACTCTAAGTTCTTTGTATATTTTGGAGATTAAACCCTTGTCTGAGGTATCATTGGCAAATATGTTTTCCCATATGGTTGGTTCTCTTTTTATTTCAATACTCTTTTCTTTAGTCATGCAGAAGCTTTTTATTTTGATGAGCTTCCATTTGTTTATTCTTTCCTTTATGTCCCTTGCTCTAGGGACATATCAGTAAAAATGTTGCTGCGTGAAATGTCTGAGATTTTCCTGCCAATGTTTTCCTCTAGGATTTTAATGGTGTCACTGCTTATGTTTAAGTCTTTTATCCACCTTGAATTTATTTTTGTATATGGTGTAAGTTGGTGCTCGGGTTTCATTTTTTTGCACATAGCTGTCCAGTTCTCCCAACACCATTTGTTGAAGCGGCTATTTTTACTCCATTTTATGTTGCTGCCCCCTTTGTTGAATATTAACTGACCATAGAGACTGGGGTTTATTTCTGGGCTCTCTGTTCTGTTCCATTGGTCTATGTGCCTGTTTTTATACCAGTACCAGGCTGTTTTGATTAGAGTGTCCTTGTAATACAATTTGGTATCAGGTATTGTGATCCCTCCTGCTTTGTTCTTCTTTCTCAAAATTGCAGCTGCTATTCAGGGTGGTTTATGGTTCCATATAAACTTTTGAAGTGTTTGTTCTATGTCTGTAAAATATGCCATTGCTACTTTAATAGGTATTGCATTGAATCTGTAAATTCCTTTGGGTAGTATGGACATTTTGGTGATGTTAATTTTCAATCCATGAACACAGTATATGTTTCCATTTTTTTGTGTCTTCCTTGATTTCTTTCTTCAGTGTTATGTAGTTTTCTGCATACAGGTCTTTTATCTCCTTGGTTAGGTTTATTCTTAGGTATTTTATTTTTCTTTTTGCTATATCGAATGGGATTTTTTTCTTGATTCCTGCTTCTGCTGTTTCATTGTTGAAACAGCAACAAAACGCCTTTGATTTCTGGATATTGACTTTGTATCCCACTCTTTTGCCAAAGTCATTTATTAGGTTGGGCAGATTTTGCGTGGAGTCTGTAGGATTTTCCATGTGCACTATCATGTTGTCTGCAAACAGTGACAGTTTTGTTTCCTCCTTTCCGATTTGGATGCCTTTTATTTCCTTTTCTTGTCTGGTTGCTGTGGCTAAAATACTTCCAATACTATATTGAATAGAAGTGGTGAAAGTGGACAACCTTGTCTTGTTCCTGATCTTAATGGAAAAGATTTTAGGTTTTGCTTGTTGAGTATGATGTTGGCTGTAGGTCTGTCATATATGGCCTTTATTATGTTGAGGAATGCTCCCACTATTCCCACATTGCTGAGTGCTTTTATCATAAATGGGTACTGTACCTTGTCAAATGCTTTTTCTGCATCTATTGATATGATCATGTGATTTTTGTCTTAGCTTTTGTTTATGTGATGTATTGCATTTACTAACTTGCGAATATTGAATCATCCTTGCATCCCTGGGATGAATTTCACTTGGTCATAGTATATGATCTTTTTAATGTATTGTCGGATGTGGTTTGCCAATATTTTGTTGAGGATTTTAGCATCTATGTTCATCAGAGATATTGGCCTGAAGTTTTCTTTCTTTATTGTGTCTTTATCTGGTTTTGGGATTAGGATGATGCTGGCTTCATAAAAAGACTTTGGTACTCCTCCGTCATTTTGGATCTTTTGGAATAGTCTATGAAGGATGGGGTTAGCTTTTCCTTAAATTCTTTGTAGAATTCTCCTTTGAAACCATCTGGTCCAGGGCTTTTGTGTATCAGGAGTTTTTTTATTGCTCCTTCAATTTCATGTATTGTTATTGGTCTGTTCAGGCTTTCTGCTTCTTCTTCATTGAGTTTTGGAAGATTATATTTTTCTAGAAATTTGTCCATTTCACCTAGATTTT
>PVKM010008120.1:0-39760 GCA_004027735.1 Carollia perspicillata
AAATATTAAACATATCATATGTTATAATGTAATTATTATGTGTAATTGCCTATGTTTCTAAATTCTATTGCTAGCCTGTTCAAAGTAGTAATTAGAAATTTAACATTCCAATAAAATATCAACAGAATCTATTTCTTAATTATTCAAGTTGATTGTAAGTTCATATGGAGTAATGAGTAAAGAAAAATAACCAGGAAATTCTCAAGAAGAAGAATAGTGGCTAGTATTTCTACCAGATATTCAAACATTTTAAAGCTTCAAAAATTAAAAACAAAGGGTGCTGGCACATAAATAGACCTACAGACCAATTAAACAGAACAAAAAGTTCACATGTAGAAAAAATAAAAATTTAAGATATGATACAGTCAAGAGAAAGAAATAAAAGGCTTTCTAATTGGGCCCTAGAAGATGTGGCTCAGTGGATTGAGTGCCAGTCTGGGAAGCAAAGTGTCACCAGTTCAATTCCCAGTCACAACGCTTTCCCAGGTCAGGTCCCCAGTAGGGGGGCACTCAAGAGGCAACCACACATTGATGTTTCTCTCCCTCTCTTTCTCCTTGCTTTCCCCTGCTCTAAAAATAAATAAAATCTTTTTACAAAAAGGCTTTCAAATTGGGAACAAAGGGGTAAAATTGTCACTTTTTGCAAATGACATGTTTCTTTATACAGAAAACCCTAAAAACCCACCAAAAACTGTTAGAAACAATAAACAAATACAGGATACACAGTAAATGTACAAAATCCATTGCATGTGGTAGCTACAGACTGGTAGTCCAGTGCTTGCTGCACACAATGTCTGACAGCAACCTGTATCTGAACCCTACCCAAGTGGGCCCAGAACCAACGAAACTAGTGGTATGTTTCAGAATATACCACAACTCAACCCAACTAGCCACATAAGCGGAACACCCCAAGGGGGATACTAGGAAACACCAGACACTACTGGGAACAACACTACCTCAAGGGGCATCCCCTGCACAGCATCTCACACATGGTGATTGAGGTTTACCCTTACAGTCTCTAAGCTTGAAGGATTAACTCTACCCATGAAAGAGCTGACAGCATTCAAGACTCAACTACAAAATGGGGGCACATATCCACAAGGAACACTCCTGGAGCATGGAACTCAGGTGATATAAAACATTGTGCCATTGAACCCAACAAGATACTTTCACTACAAAGCCATCAAAACAAGTTTGGGAGACATAGTATATCTATCTAACATAGAGAGAACAAATGGGGAGACAAAGAAAAATGCCCCAAAGAAGAAGAGAAATCCCCGTAAAACAATTAAAAGAAACAGATAAAATGGAAGCAACCCAAATACCAGATGAAAAATTTAAAATAATGATTATAAGGATGCTGAGGGATCTTAGGGGAACTATGGATGATCTCAGTGAAAACTTAAACAACTAGATAATAAGCATTAAAAAGGACATAGAAACCATAAACAAGAACCAGTCAGAAATGAAGCTTACAATATCTGAAATAAAGAATTCACTAGAAGGAATCAAGAGCAAGTCAGACGAATCAGAAGACTGAATCAGCGAATCAGAGGACAAGATAACATTATCCATCTAAAGAGAAAATAAAAAAAAGATACTTAAGAGAAACAAAGACAGTTTAAGGGACCTCTGGGACAACATCAAGCATAAGAACATCTGCATCATAGGGGTACAAGAAGGACAACAGAGTGAGCAGGGATAGAGAACCTGTTGGAAGAAATGATGGCAGAAAACTACTCTAACATGGTGAAGGAAAAAGTGACACAAGTTTACGAACTACAGAGAGTACCAATCAAGAAGAGCCCAAGGAGCCCTGGCTGTGTGGCTCAGTGGATTGAGTGCTGGCCTGTGAACCAAAGGGTTGCTGGTTCGATTCCCAGTCAGGGCACATGCCTGGGTTGCTGGCCAGGTCCCAGGGAGGAGGCACGTGAGAGGCAACCAGACATTGATGTTTCTGTCCCCCACTTTCTCCCTCCCTTCCCCTCTGTCTAAAATAAATAAAGAAATTTTAAAAAAAGAAAATTTTAAAAATGAGTCCCCCCAAACCCACATCAAGACATATCATAATTAAAATGGCAAAGGTAAAGACAAAGAGAGAATCTTAAAGGCAGTAAGAGAGACAGTTACTTATAAGAGAGATCCCATAAGACTTTCAGCTGATTTCTCATCAGAAACAATTCAGGTGGGAAGAAATGAACCTGAAGTATTAAAAGTGATGAAAAGTAAGCATATGCAACCAAGATTACCAGCAAGGCTATCATTTAAAATTAAAGGCAAAAAAAAAAAAAAAGACCTCCCCAAAAGAAGAAAAAGGCTAAAGGAGTACATTACCACCAATCCAGCATTGCAAGAAATATTAAAATACTTGCTTTAAGAAGAAGAAGAAATAAGAGGATGAACATAGGTATAATAAAAATGGAAATAAATAAATATATATTTATAACAATTTTAAATGTAAATGGATTAAATGCCCCAATAAAAGGATATGTAGTAGCTAAGTGGATAAGAAAACACAGCCCATATATATACTGTCTACAGGAGACATACCTCAGAACAAAAGCTTTACACAGGCTAAAATAAAAAGATGGAGGAAAATTTCCATAAAAATGGAAATTTAAAAAAATTGGGGTAGCAATACTTATAACTGAGAAAATAGACTTCAAAACGAAGGCCAGTCACTACATAATACTGAAAGAATCAGTCCAACAAGAGGATATAACCCTTTTATTGGATGTAAACAAGATGCAAACATCTTATAAACAAGGATGCAAACAAGGATGTAAACAGATATGCACCCAATATATAAGCACCTAAATATATAAAAAAATCTTAGTGGACTTTAAGGGAGAGATCAATGAGAATACAGTCATAGTAGGGAAGTTTAACACCTCACTGTCATCGATGGATAGATGTTCTAGAAAAAAATCAGTAAGAAAATAGTCACATTAAATGACACACTAGATCTAATGGATTTAATTGCTATTTACAGAATATTTCATCCCAAGCAGCAGAATGTACATTCTTCTCAAGTGCACAAGGATCATTCTCAAAGATAGACCACATGTTGGGACACAAAATAAGTCACAAAAAGTTCAGGAAGATTGAAGTCATATGAAGCAACTTCTTGGCTCACAATGGCATAAAATTAGAAATAAACCTCAATAAAAAAACTCTAAAGCATTGAAATACATGGAGGCTAAATAGCATGTTATTAAATAATGAATGGGTTATCAAGAAGATCAGGGAAGAAATCAAAAATTACCTGGAAGCAAATGAAAATAAACACAACAACCCCACATCTATGGGACACAGTGAAAGTAGTCCTTAAAAGGGAATTTTATAGTGCTATAGGCCTACCTCAGGAAGCAAGAAAAATCTCAAATAAACAATCTAACCCTACACCTAAAAGAACTACAAAAATAAAAACAAACAAAGCCTAGAGTAAGTAAGAGGAAGGAAATAATCAAGATCAGAGTGGAAATAAATGACATAGAGACTAAAAAAAATACAAAAGGTCAATGAAACTAGGAGCTGGCTCTTTGAAAAAAAAATAAGCAAGATTAACAGACCTTTAAACAAACTCATCAAGAAAAAAGAGAGAGTACACAAATAAGTAAAATCAGAAATCAAACAAATAACAATTGATATCACAGAAATACAAGGGATGGTATGAAAATATTATAAACAACTATATGCCAACAAATGAACAACCTGGGCAAAATGGATAATGTCTAGAAACATAGAATCATCCAAAACTGAACAAAGAAGGATTTTAAAAACCTGAATAATCTAATAACAACTAATGAAATTAAAGCAGTATTCAAAGAACTCCCAGCAAACAAAATCCTGGACTGGATGGCTTCACAGGTGAATTTTACATCAATCAAAGAGCTAACATCTATCCTTCTCAAACTATTCCAAAAAATTCAAGAGAAAGGAAAACTTCAAAACTATTTTTAAGAAGCCAACATTATCCTCATTCCAAAACCAGATAGTCACTACAAAGAAATAAAATTATAAGCCAATATCCCTGATGAACATAGATTCTATAATCCTCAACAAAATATTAGCAAATCAGACATAGCAAAACATTAAAAAGACCATACACCATAGTCAGGTGTGATTTATCCTGTGGATGCAAGGTTGGTACAATAGTTACAAATCAATGAATGTAATACATCACATAAACAAAATAAAAAGATAAAAATCACATGATCATATCATTGGATGCAGAAAAAGCATTCAATTAAACCCAGTATCCATTTATGATAAAAACACTCAGCAAAGTGGGAATAGAGGGAATGTACCTTAACATAATAAAAAGCATATATAAAAAATATACAGCTAACATCATACACAATGGACAAAAACTAAAAGCTTTTACGTTCAGGAACAAGACAAGAATGTCCACTTTCACCACTTTTATTCAACATAGTACTGGAAGCCCTAGCCACAACGATCAAACAAGAAGGAAAAAAAGCATTCAAATTGTAACAGAGGAAGTAAAACTATCATTATTCACAGACAACATAATATTGTAGATAGAAAATCCTATAGGCTCCACCAAAAAATTACTAGACCTAATAAAGTGAATTCAGCAAATAACAGAGTACAAAATCAAGACTCAGAAATTGATGGCATTTTTATACACCAATGAGTTATCAGGAAGAGAAACTAAGAAAACAGTCCCATTTATTATTGTAACAAAAAAATAAGGTACCTAGGAATAAATTTAACCAAGGATGTAAAAGACCTGTACTTGGAAAACTCTAGAACATTGAAGAAAGAACCTGAGGAAGATACAAATAAGTGGAGGCATATACCATGTTTATGTATTATAAGAATTAACATAATTAAAATGTCCATAGTCCCCAAAGCGCTCTATAGATTCAATGCAATTCCTTTTTAAAATACCAATAGCATATTTCATAGATCTAGAACAAACATTTCAAAAATTTATGTGCAACCAAAAAAGAAACGGAATAGCCCCAGCAATCTTGACACAGGAGAACAAAGTAGGAGGGATCACAATACTTGATATCATACCATACTACAAGGCCACTGTAATCAAAACAGCATGGTATTGTCATAGAACAGGCATATAGATCAAGGGAATACAACGGAGAGCCCAGAAATAAACTCAAGCCTTTATGTTCAATTAACATTTGACAAAGTAGGCAAGAGCATACAATGGAGCAAAGACAGTCTGTTCAATAAATGGTGTTTGGAAAACTGGACTGGCAGATGCAAAAACATGAAACTAGACCACCAACTTACACCACATTCACGAATAAACCCAAAATGTACAAAAGACTTAAATGTAAGTTGTAAAGCCATAAAAATCCTAGGAGAAAACATAGACAGTAAAATCTCAGATATTTCACGTAGCAATATTTTTGCTGATATATCTCTTAGAACAAGGGAAACAAAGGAAAAAATAAACAAATGGGACTATACCAAATTAAAAAGTTTCTGTACAACAAAAGAAAACATCAACAAAATGAAAAGGCAACTCACTGTATGGGAGAGCATATTTGACAATAATACATAGGACAAGGGTTTAATTCCCAAAATATATGAAGAACTTATACAACTCAACACCAGGAAGACGAACGATCCAATTAAAAAATGGCAAAGTACCTGAATAGACATTTCACCAAAGAGCACAAACGGATGGCCAATAGACATATAAAAAAAATGCTCAACATCACTAATCATTAGAGAGATGAAAATTAAAACCACAATGTGATACCACCTCACACCTGTCAGAATGGCTCTCATCAATAAATCAACAAACAACAAGTGTTGGAGAGGATGTGGAGAAAAGGGGTCCCTAATGCACTGTTGGTGGGAACGCAGACTGGTGCAGCCACTGTGAAAAATAGTATGGAATTTCCTCAAAAAATTAAAAACGGAACTGCCTTTTGACCAAGGGATTCCACTTCTGGCAATATATCCTAGGAATCCTGAAACCCCAATACAAAAGAATATATGTACCCATATGTTCATAGCAGCGTTATTTACACAGGAAACAGCCTAAGTGCCCATCAATAGGTGAGCAGATAAAAACTCTGTGGTATATTTACACAGTGTAATACTAGACAGCAGTAAAAAAGAAGGAATTTTTATCTTTTGTAACAGCATGGATGGCCTGGAGACTATTAGGATAAGTGAAATAAGCCAGTCAGTTAAAGACAGATATTATATGATCTCATTTATATGTGGAATCTAATGAACAAAATAAACGTAACTAACAAAAGAGAAACAGAAGTATAAATAGATATATGGAACAGACTGACAGCTGCCAAAGGGGAGGGAGACTAGATGAAAGAAAATGAAGGAATTAGCCAAAGAGCATACATGCATTACCCATGGACTCAGATAACAGTGTGGGGATCATCTGAGGGAATAGGGAGGCTGGGTGGAGGTGGGCAATGCGGGAAAAAGCAGGGACAAATGTAATAGCATAAACAATGAAATACAATTAAGAGAAAAAGACACCATAAATAATGTTAATAGACAAATCACTTATGGGAAAATGTGCAATATCCTTTTAGATTTCCATTTTCAAAGTTAAAATCCAGATTCTTCCTTAGGTGGCAGCCATTGCAGGACAGGAGTATCCAATGCAGCGGGAAATTCACCAGGACTGGGTGTATCAGAATGAACTGAGTTCATCAGCAGCATGAAGAAAATCACGGACTTCCTCAAGTCGGTTTTCGACACATTTTTTCATTCAAGACTCGCAACACTAAATGAGAAATTAACAGTGCTTGAACAGAGAATAGAGTACATTGAAGCATGGGTGACAAAAGGTGAGATCTTCACCTAGAACTGTGCCAGTCTGCTGCTGGGAAGTTGCTTTACAGAACATAGACCTACATAGGAAAGGTTCCCACCAGCCTTCAACCCCTTCCTCTTTATTCTTGTTTTTCTTTCTTTAAAAATGTGATCTTTGGGCTCTGCCATGTACATCTGACAATGTGAAAGGGCATGTGGGGAGAAGTCCAGGGGAATTCTTGAAAACATTAGTCATTTTACCTTTTCAGTAACATTTTGTAGAAATACTTGTCAATGTATTTGAGGTGCTCAGAGCCAAAAGCTTGGGACTCTTTGTTAAGGTCCTCCCCATATCTCCCTCTCTCTCTCTCACAACGACTTTCCTCACAGCTCTCACTGCCTCTGCATTGATTCTATAAATAGTCTCTGTCTCCTTTCCACCTTTGTTGGGGGACAGCAGACAGTCCTGGTTGAGACACTAATGCCCTGGCAAGGTGGGTGCCAGAGCATGTTGTTGCTAACCCAGCAATTTTTTTGTCTTTCTGGGGAGCTCAAAGTCAGGCCCCCACTTGGCTTGAAGGGACATTTTCAGAGCTTTTTTTCCTGTCACTTGAGGTGTCTGCCTCTGATATTTCCCTAATAAACTCCTCAACTTAAAAAAAATTTAAATCCAGAATATATAACTTTTTAAAATTCCTATAAGTCAATACTTAAAAAGCTCAATAGAGAAACAACTAAATATTTAACCAGAAGAAATAAAATAAACATAATATAATAAAATATCAATTAAATAAAATGAACATAAAAAAATGCTCAATGACAGTATTCAAGTAAATGAAACAAAGTAATATATCATTTTGCACCTATCAGTTTGCTTAAAATTAAAGTTCAGTAACATCAAATATTTGTAAGGATGGATGAAATGAAGTGTTCTATAAGTACTGGTTGGTGCAGATAATTTATTTTTTTTTAAGATTTATTTATTTATTTATTTTTAGAGAGAGGGGAGAAAGAGAGGGAGAGTATCATTGATCAGTTGCCTCTCTCATGCCCCCAACTGGGGACCTGGCCCACAACCCCGGCATGTGCCCTGAGCAAGAATTGACTCAGTGACCTTTTGGGTTCAAAGGCCAATGCTCAATCCACTAAGCCAAATCAGCCAGGGCTGGTGCAGATAATTTAGATGGCTTTATCACTTATATACTTATGTTGAAATTTTAAATTCCTATTTCCAAAATACATGTATGCATTCACAAGACATATATGTATGTTCTATAAAGTACTGTTTTCAAGAGTTCTAACCTGGAGAGAAACTGAATGCTCATCAATAGAGGAACACAAATCATGGCATATAAGGCATATCTCTGTGTAATAACATGACTAGATCTCCATGACATAATTTTGGGTGAATAAGGCAATCTGCAAAATAGTAAGTACAGTATAATACTGTTTATATTTAAATAATACACAGAAAACAATATTTTATATGCATTTCTGCACACACACACATATATCCATAGGGAAAAATCTGGAACGATACAATCTAATCCCATTACAATGGTTACCTTAGGGAAAGGAGATAAAGGAGACTGATTGTGGGTAGTAGACATAGGTAACATTTTAGCTTTTTCATGAAGAATGTTTTCATATGTTACTTACATAATATTTTTTAAAAATTAGAGTGAATGGGAAATAATGAAAAGGAAATAGTTTATTAACTATTAGTTCAAGAAAATTGATAATAAAATATTTATTACAGTAGTTTCCTCACGCCCTTATCCACAGTTTCCCTTTCTAGGGTTTCAGTTTCCCATGGTAAACCACAGCCTGAAAAATATTAAATGGAAAATTTCAGAAGTAAACAATCCATAGATTTTATATCATTTGCCACTCTGAGTAGTGTGATAAAATTTCAGGTAGTCCTCCTTGGTCTCTCCCAAGTCTTGAGTCATCCCTTTGTCCAGTGTATCCATGCTGTTTATGCTACTCACCCATTAGTCTCTTAGTAGCCATTTTTGTTATCAGATCAATTGTCATACTATCACAGTGCTTGTATTCAAGTAACCTTTATTTTATTTAATAATGGCCCCAAAGCCATTCATATAAATTTTATTCCACTATGTTTTATATTTATTTTATTTTATTAGTAATTATTGGTGTTAATCTCTTACTGTGTCTGATTTATAAATTAAACTTTATCATAGTATATAAAAATAACATAGCATATTAGGGTTCAGTACTACCTGTGGTTTCATGCATCCACTGGGGTCTTAGAATGTATCCCCTATGGTTAATATGGGACTACTGTATTACTTAATAATAAGAGAATAGCTAAGCAAATTGTAAGACATCTAGAAAAAAGATTATTATAGACATTAACATAAAATGTAAAACTATAGAAAATATAAAGTGTAAAGTTTACATTTTTTGGATTTTTGAAAATTAGTAATTAAAACTTCCAAGAGAGAAATAATAAAATATTCCCAGGAACTTTGAAATAAAATTTTATCCGAGTTAACCTATAAAATAATGTACAATGAATCAGATGGAAAAATCACCCTCAAGAAACATAATGGTTTCTAGACAGGTAAGACTTGAATATAACTTGGTTGACAATTTTGACATATCTAAAGAAAGAATGTGTCAGTGATCTATGGACATGTAGAAAAGGGAGAGTCAGTGAAGCTAACATGGACAAAGCAGACTTATTTAGTTACTTAATCCTCATATGCCTTCATCTCTAAAATGGGGTTAATGATAGTGTTGTATTTACTTCATAGGGTTATTGTATAAAATAAAATAGCACTTGGAAAAGAGTGAGGCTTATATATTGTTAAAGTGAGGAACATGGTGGTTAGGCTAACATAAATTGTCACAGTTCTATTTCTCATTATCAGCCAGCATCCCGGTTTTCACATATCAGTCTCTTAGGTTGTAATTGGCATGAGTCAACCTCCTGAGTATGACCAGTTCTGGGACCCTAAGGAGATCAAGTTTCTGAGACTGTATGACTGAAGTTGAGAACAGCAAGGCAATGCCATCTAGAAAGGGCTCTTAATAGTCAGTCAGTTACCTTTCTTGTGACACCCTACTTTTGGCATTCCTAATGTACTTATATTTCTAAATAACTTTGGGGCGGTGGTCTGTGCAGAGGAATAAAAGGGCTAGAAAAAAATAAACTAAAATATTAACAGGTGGTTTGTGTGTGAAAGAATTATGAGTGATTTTTCTATACTTTCCAAGTTTTCTTTAGTAACCATATATATTACTTCAATATTTTAAAAACATTTCAAAATTATAGTGAGGTAAAGAAAAGGAGAGGGCAGTAGCTTGAAGCTTTCAAGGATAAAGGGCTTTTGAGGCTACAGGCTGAGGGGAGATGTCAGGGAGTTAGGGGCAAAACAGGGTTGGGGAACTGTTCTTTCCTTCAAAATGAACTAGCGTGTGGTGGAAGGACTCTTTCTCCCCCTGTGCACCAGGACTTTGAAGTGGCTAGTTAGGTACCAGCCACAGCATTTGGGTAGCTAATGACTGCAATGGAAAGTATTTGCTTGAGAATCCTAAGTGTATCACCGTGTCTAACTGTGTTACTGAGCATTCCCTCCTTTCTCACCATCAACATTAGCAAATATTTGCTCCTCCCAGGTGGCTGACTTTATGCTAATTTGGGAGCAGGTGAGGGTGGGAGTTGAAACAGAGTAAGCTTAGAAGACAGACTAAAGTTAGAGAAATAAAACGGTAAACAAAAATGCAAAATCACTGTGGCCTGAGTGAGGTGGCTAGGGAAGGTGTAGAATCACAGATTACTGGAGTTGGGACTTGAAAGGTCTAATTCCCTTAATCTCGCGACTCAGAGAGCAAGCGGTACTTAAACCGAGCCTGGAAAGACCTGCAGGGTTTCTGGATGAGAGATCAAGAGTTGGGGGTTGGGGCGGTAAAAGCAGGGAGCAAAAGCCCGGGCGTCGTGACACTCAGCGCGGTGAGCAGTGATCAGTGCTACCTTCAGGCTTCTTTTCTAACTTCCTTGTTCACATTTTATTTTCAGCTGAGTCTTTCTTGCCTCGGCCTCGTGACTTCCCTGCGCACCAGGAAGCCTTCCCGAGCACTTACAAAACCTTTCAGCTCCTCGCCCACCAAGGCTGTCCTGAGGCACCACTCTCCACGCCACCCCAGCCCAGGTTCCCGCAGAGTCACCAGCTTCCTCAAAGCGCACCACTGTGCCCGCCTTCCCAAGTCCGCCGATTCCAGTTTCTACAGAAATAAAGTACTTGAGGGAGTTCTTTCACATTTGGTTTGGGTCGGAGTGAGAGGTGTTTAATCTGCGCCTTTAGTCAAAAGTATAAAATACAATAAAGACCCGTTAATTACCATTCTGGAAATTCCAATTCTTTAGGCCTTGAACGCAAACGTTCGCCTTTTTACGTTTCTTTTTAGGTTTGAAGTCATTGTGGGATTCCTAAAACTACTTAAGCAGAAGAAACCAAAAGAAACAGCCTCATCATCATCCTGACTGCACAGCGAGTGTGGAAAACTGAAATACTCATTTGAGGCGTCAAAAATAAACCTCTGAAAGCACATTGCCTACGGTGACACATTCTCTGCCTCGGGGCGGGAGGGGGCGCAGAGGACGAGCGCGGGCGGGGCGAGGCCAGCCGGGGAGCCCCAGGGGAACTGCGCGCAGCTGCCAGGACCCCAGGCGCCCGCCCCGCCTCCTGCTTGTGGCTCCTCTGGCAAGGTGGAGGCGGCGCCGTGGCGGTTGACCAGCTGCCGAGGGCTGCCGGGTGAGGCTGTGGGCGCGTCGTCTCCGGGAGTGGAGCGAAGGCTGCTTGAGCCACACGCGGAGGCCGGACGGGTGTACAGCTGGGAGAAACCGCCCTCGGGAGGCTTGGGCGCACGGGCGTGTGGTGGGCTCCAGGGGCCGCCGTGGTGGAGACGGCTGGTCCGAGGCCTGAGCATTGGGAGTGCCCTGCCGGGGCCTGGCACTCGGGCTTCCCACAGAGAGGGTGCAGCTGCGTGGGAGTCACCTTCCTTGGAGGACCTAAAGCCCCTGCGGCACCCGGGCTGTTTCTCTGAGGGTATTGGAGTTGTGGCGCGATGAGGAGCCGGAGTAACTCGGGGGTCCGGCTGGATGGCTACGCCAGGCTGGTGCATCAGACCATCCTGTGCCATCAGGTAAATTAAGTGTCGCCTCTAATCAACAAGGATGTGTGCAATGTGAAGGAGACTCTGGGTGAACCTGTGTGTGTGTGTAGCAGGTTCTCCTGTCCCCTAGCTGGAGGTCAGGCAGCCTTAGCCATAGGCCCTGAGTCATGGCTTCTGAGCCCCCTGCCTGCAAGCCACAACTGGGTTCCAGGGGACAGAGTTGAAAGATGTGTCGAAGTTTATTGACAACCCTCCTCAGGTTTGGGCTTCATCTCCTTCCCCTCCTGCCAGAGAAAACAAGGGAATGTTTAGCTATCTCAAGACTAGACTATTGTGAAAATCTGAGGTGCCTTATATATACTGTTAATTATATTTTAAATACTTATTTAATGTTGGTTTATCATTGGTAGCTCATTCTAACTGGAAAGTTAAAACACTGCCTTTCTTTTAATAATACCCACAGGTCAGAGTTCTACGTCTCAGACAGCTCTTTCCTCTTATTCAAGATAACATTTACTTGCACTTGGTCAGAGGAAGAGGTGGTTAATACTCAGGATTGGGGAAGTAGAAATAAGACTAAAGTCCCTAAGTATCCCATTTGTTAGAGTGGTTCCTAATATTAACATCCTATGGTTACCTGCCTGTCCTCTTTTTCTTGGCCTTGCAGAATCCAGTGACTGGTTTGCTTCCAGCCAGCTATGATCAGAAAGATGCCTGGGTCCGGGATAACGTGTACAGCATCTTGGCTGTGTGGGGTTTGGGCCTGGCCTATCGGAAGAATGCAGACCGAGATGAGGATAAGGCAAAGGCCTATGAATTGGAGCAGGTACTCACAATAAGAATAGAAACACATCTGGAGCTCTGTGGTGGTGTGTTGGGGTGGGTTTGTGTGTGTGTGTGTGGGGGGGGATTGAAGGAAACATAGCCTAGCCCATACGAGTTAAGAGAACTATATTTTGCCTTTTTCTCCACCTTCCTAAAATTATCCCAAAAATCATTCCTGTATTGTACTGATTTTTTTTGTACTGGAAACTTGAGACTTGCTGATTCTGGGAAAGTAGGTACAGTCTGTTCTGTTACAGTGGAAAATACTATCCTGGAATCTTTGCTAAAATATATAGTCTTCTTTATAAGTAAATGTATTTTACGTATCCAACATACTCCTCATTGAGAAAAATGTTTAGTGGCAGGTATATACCATTTTACTTCGTTTTTGAAAATGATAGTGGTATTTGTTTTGTGGTAACTGACACAAATTGGCAGACTTTCCCAATCAGACACAAGTAAAGACTGTTTATTTGTTGATTTTTATACCTGTGGCCACTGTTTCAGAGCCTATTCCTCCTCCCTCTTCCACAGAGGCCTTTAAGCCTTTAAGCCTCTGTGGAAGGTCAGAGTCAACAGAGGCCTTTAAGCCAACTTTTCAGGCCCTTCCCCTTTGTAAAGAAGCATCTGTTCTAAAACTGTTTAAACACAGGGTGCTTTGTCCTTTTGAATAACGAAGGAAACAATATTCTGGGCTAATGGGACTCTTAATGGTGAGATACTCTGCTGTCAGTTGTAAGGGATATGTGAATTCTTTTCCATGGCGGTTAAGATTCTCTCCATACCAGCCACTTTTTCAAGTGGTGTCCCTCAGACTCAGGCAATCCTAGCTTCAGTATTCATCTATAAATCAGAATATTGAGATTGGTTATTTTTAAGGGCACCACCATGTTATGGGTTGCAGTCCTTGGCAATAGGGAACTTCCATTGTGTTGTCCTCTGCAATAGCAGGCATTTGTTATTCTTTCAAGCCATTATTGAGAAGTGCTTAGGCCCATCACAAAAAAAGGTTATTGGAGTTTTTACTTTAGCTCAGGAAGTACAGATCAATATTTTTAGGACTTATATAAATAATGCATAACCGTTTTATGAACTTGGAAAATTTAGAGGAGTGTTTAAAAAATCTATTACAGGTTAAAAAAAACCTCTAATACTATTCCCTACCACCACCACCCAAATCCTACATACTACTTACAATAATGCTTTGTTATTTTGATCTCAGTATTTTATTTGTTTTGCTAGCAATTAATATCAGTGGGATAACAATTCCATACTTGGTACAATTTGACCATTTTTTCAATGCTATTAGAAGAAATCTAATGTCTCTTTATTGACCAATCATTCTGCAGAGTTGACCTTTTTCATTATGAGCCTCAGGTAGAAAGCTCTGCTTTAACAGAGGAAGGGGAAAAATTTAGGGAAACATTGAATCGTTCATTCTAAAATTGTAATGCTCCATTAAATAATTTTTTTACATAATCCCCAAAATCGTTCCTATATTGTACTGGTTTGGTATTTTTCATAGCACCTCAATAATAACTTTGTCTCAAGAACATTATGGTTATAGGAAATATCTTCAAAAAATAAACATTTCTCTGGCAATTCTAAAATTTTAATTTTTTTCTCAAACCTGACTCAAGAGTTAATTCAGAGCAATGATCACAAAGCCATCTCTGCAAAGGGCTTGATAGTAAATAATTTTGGCATTGTGGGTCACATGTAGTATCTGCCCAACTGCTCAGGTCTTCCATTAATGCATAAAAGCAGCCAGAGACAATAAATAAGCAAATGAGTATGGTTATGTTCCAATAGGCATTATTTACAAAAATAGGTAGTAAACTGTATTTATCCCTAATCTACGTGAGTAGTGCTAACCTCTGGCTGTACAATGGACTCACTTAGCAATCTTTTTAAGCAATATCCTTACTGAAGCTCACCTTAGAACAATTTAGATAAATTTCTTAAAGTGGAATGCTGGGGGCATGAATATTTTTAATAAACTACCCAGGTTATTCTAAAGTACAGCCAGATATAATACCACTGATCTGTGGACAATAAATAAACATGGATTAAATCCAATAATCCATGGAATAAATTCCCATTTACTGTCAATTTAAAACAGATTCTTCCATTACTCTGTGGATTTTTCCCAAACCATTGATTGTTAATCATTTCTACCCTTCCTTTCAACTCTCACCTTGGTTTCGCTCTGAGAAATAATGTCAGAACTAAAGAGAATTCTGGATGAAAAGGGTACAAAGGTTTAGGTAACTATCCTATCCTAGATTGAGAATAGAATTATGCACATATATATTTTTCAAATGTCCTCTTCTCTTAGTCACATAGATATTGGCTCACACCCATAAAAATAAATAGTCACACAAATAGAGATTGCTCTTTGACTGCCTTCAGTTATGCTTCTGCCTCAGTTTTATTCTCTTTGTATAGTTTCTCACCTTTTGTCATGAGTTTAACTGTTACCTTTATGAGAATGACTTCCAAAGCTTCATCTTTACTCTGACCTCACTTCAATGTCAAACCCATTTGTCTTCTAATCAGTTACCCCTGCATATCCTGTAGCCTCTCAGACTCATTATGTATGAAATGCTACCTTTCCTGTTAAAAACAAACAAAATGGACTACCAAATAACAGCAATTCACTACACATTCCTTTTTCTCTTCTTGGTGCCTTCAGTATACTGGTCACCTGGGTACCGTTACATACAGCATTTCCCATGGTGTGTTCCATAGAATACTAGGTCAGTTAAGTTTGGGGCTATGTTCAACAGCAGGTTTCTTTACTCCATAATTTCTTATAGCCTTCGATGTCCTCAAGTGTATTACAATTTTTTCAGGATTTCCTGGACTAGTGTTCTATAAAACCGTGTTTGAAAGTGTTCCCTTTAGGGTGATTTTTAACTTGTCCTTTTGCCTTTGGATACATGCAGACCAGAGTTGGTTGATTCTTATAATTTTTTTCTTGAATCCAACCCCTCCTTTTTTATCCTTTCTGCCTCAACTCTAGTCTAAACCTTGATCACTTAACACTGTTGTGAAAATCATACTAAATTATATCATTTCCATTCTCTATCTAACTGTGGCTCTCATTTTCCATAAAAAAAATCTTAATGTTTTGGATTGATAGGCAAGGATTTGTTCCTAAACAATATTATGTCATGCTGGTATCCTGCATTAGACCCCGAGTCCCAGCCACATCAGTATCTTCATTAATCTAACAATTCCTTAATAAAAATATCTTACATTTGTGTAAGTACTTTTCATTGTGCTACACACTTCCCCACAATCACTAGTATTTGATTTTCACAACATCCTGTAAATTAGATATTATTTTCCATAGTTTACAAGTGAAGGGATTGAAGCAGGCTGGAATTTGGTGGCAGTATGACTACGACTTCAGTCTAATCACTTTAGATTCAGTCTTTTTCAAACTTTTCCTCCATGGATACTCCCACCTCCAAATCTTCTTATGCATTGCTTCCCCCATTTGTGAGACATGTTCTCTTCTAATCTGAGCCAATACTGTCCTTTAAAAGCCCAGCACCAGTCCCACTTTTTCTGTGGCTCCTGTCCTCATAAGCCACTCAATGATCACTTCTTTTTCAGGACTAGCTTCTTGGGGTTTCTAGATCACTTATGGTCTGTGCTTGTTTTCCATTTTTCATTTAGCAGACTTTATGTAATTGCCATGTGTCAGGTCCTATATATAGATATCAAAAATAAAATGGGACAAAATGTTTACATTTAACTCTGAATTTTTATGTTTGAAAATTCTTTTAGGATTTATATTTTATTTTTTATTCCATTATCTCTTTTTTAATTGTTGTTCAAGTACAGTTGTCTCCATTTTCACTCTGTCATGCTCCCCTGCCTCACCCATCCCTGCCTCCCACCCTTGAACATACCCGCTTTGGCTTTGACCATGGGTCCTTTATACATGTTCCCTGATGGACCTTCCCCTATTATCCCTCTCCTCCCTCCTCTCTGGTAACTGTCAGTTTGTTCTTTATTTCAATGTCTCTGGTTGTATTTTGTTTGCTTGTTTGTTTTATTGATTAGGTTTCACTTTATTTACATAAAAGTTGTTGAAAAAGTAAAATGAACATATTTGCAAATACTCTTTATGTACATTCACTAGTTGTTAACATTTTGTCATATTTGCATCTTCCCTCTCTTTAAGCACATGCAGCACACAATTTATCTGACAAATTATTTGAGAGTTACTTGCAGGCATGGAATAGATATATTCAAAATACAGCCTGCTTAGTCCATTGACTTAAAGTTATATTTCTTATTTTAAAGATTTTATTTATTTATTTTTAGAGAGGGGAAGGAAGGGAGAAAGAGAAGGAGAGGAACGCCAATGTGTGGTTGCCTCTCATGTGCCTCCTACTGGGGGCCTGGCCAGCAACCCCGCCATGTGCCCTGACTGGGAACTGAACTGGGGACCCTTTGGTTTGCAGTCTGGTGCTCAACCCACTAAGCCACCCCAGCCAGGGCTTAAGGCGTATTTCTGAATATGGTCCCTTCCCCTTTTCTTAAGGAGTTCATAGTTTGATGGGGGAGACAGATATATAAACAAATAGTTGCAAAACATTAGGATGGATACGATACATACTATATATAGAGGAGATAAGTAAGAAGTTCTGTGGGAACACACAGAGGTGGGAGTGTCCAATTTCCTTGAACAAGGCAAGGAAAGATTCAGAGGAGTTGGGTTTTAAAGGATAACTAAGAATTATTAGGTAGACATGGTTGTAGTGTAGCATTTTTTAAAATAAAGATTTGTCCTGTCTCCTTTGTCATTATGTTCAACAAAACCTGGTAGAATATTTTGAATATTTTAGATGCTCAAAAAGTATCTGATTGTACATAAACCTTGAGGTAGAGATACTAATACTTATATGGATATGGTTGTACATAGTTACATACCCTTACACAATCAATTCACAAATATATAGATCTGTATCCTCAAAATAAAAAGGTGAGAGAAGGGTGTCACTTGGTGTGCTTATAAGCTCTGGGATATGAATAAATGTATGATTAATGCCACCTAGTGCACCTGATTCAGAATATGGCCAACTTAGGGGAATACAAAATCCAAATAACTCCCCTTATATCTACCTTCCCATGCTTCCTACTAATTTTATCCTATCCTGACTTGGAAGTTGGAACTTGAGGACAGAAATGGCTGACAACAGCTGTTTCAGGAGGACAAAAATGGATGGCAATCAGGAATCCTCCCCTAGGTCCATGATTCCCTAGGTTTTTTGTTTAAATTAAATGTAGGTGGGAATAGCAGGGCTGGATGATAAAGAGGGTTAAAAGGATGTGATAGAAACCTGTGAGTATGTGGTAACATGTAGAAGATAATTCAGAATTGAATAAAGTCTCCCCACAGAGTGAGAAGGCTGTGTTAAATACAGAAGGCTTTCTGTAACAGGGTATATTAAAGGACAATGTCTTTTATTAGGGTCAGAGTAATGATAGATATCTTCGTATCGGAGTTGCAACCAGTTTCACTACTTTATAACAAACACTTCATGATTTAAAAGGTGACAAGATCATATTCTCTCTGTCTCTTTCCTCATCTGTAAGGGGAGGACACCATTTATAGGTAGAAATTACTTTACAAAGCTACTCTTCCAAGAAAACACTTTTTATTTTTCCTTCAATAAAATACTTCATAAAGACTTGTAGCATAATTAATAGGTATGTATTCTCATCATGCCTATCACTAGAATGTTTTGAAAGAATATCAGAACAGTGCATCTCCTAAGTAGATTATTTTGCAGAGGTGTCCTGAAACCACCTCTGAGCCAGCATTCCCTGGAGTAACCTGGTTATATTTCTTCTGGACTGTGAAACAGAAAGCTTAGAGAAATGGAGAAGCTATTTGGTGATGTTCTTTCAGAACATATTGCCTATCCATGCCATTGTTTATGGGCCCTTCTAGTGTCATTTAGTATAACTAATATAGGATAGGATAGAATAGGATCATGTAGTATCATATAGTATTGTATTACTACACTGTATTATAATTAAATATAATTATTACTATATTATATTATACCAACTAGTATACTATATAGTTGGTAATCAGAATTTTAAACTACTATGATTAGAAAACTGCTTTAGAAATTGCCAGGTCCTAGTAAGAGAAATAATGACTTAAGAAGTTGTGGCTGTTTTCTTTGCATGGAAAAGGGGTTGAGTTGTACTAACAATTGCCCTTTACAATTTTTCTGAATTTACGATCATTTTATTCTTTAAGGGAAACATCCAGATAAATATCTCTGTGGACTCTTGAAGATAAGTCTTGGCTAGTTTAGAAAAAAGTAAACGTGATGATGTTGGCTTTTCTAAGCCATGGGATATATTTTAGAATATCCTCATAGGTTTATGATTTTTGAGTTGACTCACCCATTTTGTCCAGGTGAATTGTCCTCTAATAGGTTGGTTGGCTTAGTTTTACATGAATGTGTTAGAATTTAGACTTTTTAACTTGAAGGAGTCACCAACTGCAGCTTTTGATTCCACTTTTAGCTGCAATCTGCTCTTCTGTGTACTTATAAAGTAAATGCCATGTAAATAGGAACCCAGGATAGGGTTACTTGTCCTCAAAAGGTCATGTACCAACAGCAGTTGCTGAGTAAGTGTTCCTGCATCTAGGGATGTTTATAACACTCTTGTTTCCATTTATTTCTGCAGAGTGTAGTGAAACTGATGAGGGGACTGCTGCACTGCATGATCAGACAGGTATTGTTAACAGCCCCCTCTGTAATAAAAGCATATTGTAGTACTTTCTTCACCCCTTAGGGAATGTTTATATCATACATATATATATATTTTTCAGTTTCACTAATAGTACACACTAATTTTAGAAAAGTTGTAGAATTGAAGGGTGAAATGTAACCCATGATTTTACCACCCAGTTACTACTGGAATGTTTCTTTCTAGTCTTTTTTCTACTTCTCTACAAATGATTTTTAATATACTTCATCGTTTCTGTACATGTAGTTAATCTGTATTGAGTAAATGGTGATATAATTCTATAAGCCCTCATCTGAAACCCTTGGGATCTGATCAATTTTAAAATTCAGAATTTTTCAGATTTTAGAAAGCACTACAGCATGTATACCATATAGTATGTTATGTCCTCAGCAGGTCCAGAACAGCACTCTATTATCAAAAACATTAATCTCTCTGTAGGGAAACACACATTTTTACACTAATAAAATAAATAGAAACTACAAATAGCCCTATGTCAAAATGAATTTTGATGCAAAACTTAGGGGAAAAAACCCTTTAGGAGTGTTTCAGATTCTGTGATTGGAGATAAAGAGCCAAAGACTTACATCTCCTTGCATTAATTTGCATTTTTCTGATCTTGAATTAAGTTGAGCATCCTTTCATGTATAGATTAAAAACTTTGTATTTTTTATCCTATTAAATTCTCTGTTGGGTCTTTTGACTATTTTTCTTTTGGGTGTCTCTTTCTTGCCTATTTGAGGAGTTCCAGAACATTATGGTTATCAATCCTTTGTCACAAACCTCAAATAATTTTTAGTAGTCTGTGGTTTATCTTTTAGGTTATTTGTTATATTTTTATATTCAAAAGTGTTTCATTTAAAAAAGTGCTTTCTCTTTATCCTAGGAGATTTACAGAAAGTTGCACACCTTGAATCTGAACTGATTTTCTTGAAACCAATATTACATTTTATTAGAAGGAGAAATCGAGGCCTGGATTAATAAAATAACCATTCACAGGCATTCAGCAAGTCTAAAATAAGAAGAAATCAACTCTGCCTAATTTAACCTTTTTTACTAGTGCTCTCTCTATTGGACTATCTCACAGCCATCATTTCTTATTTTTGTCCTGATTTGCTTACTTTCTTTGGTATTTGAGATATTTGCATTTTCTACCTTATCAAATAGGTTTAAATTCACTAATTTAGTGAACTATATTTAAAGGTATAATATTGGGTTGGCCAAAAAGTTTGTTTAGTTTTTTCCATAAAGTAAAATACACATTTTTTTATTTACACTGATAACTTTATTGATTTGGATATTTCAAGTATGTCAGCTATCTCCCATGTCGTATAATGTTAATTGTTTTCAATTAATGTCTCAATTTGATTGCTGTCAACTTCAACTGGTTTGCCCGACCATGAAATATCATCCAGTGAGAAATCTCCAGCATGAAATTTCACAAACCTCTTTTGATGCATTCGATCAGTTACAGCGCCTTCTCCATACACTGCACAAATCTTTTGCATTTCAGCTGCATTTTTATCTTTCTTGCAATAATAAAGCATAATACGTCAAAAATTTTGCATATTTTCTTCAATCTTCAGTATTAAAATGGCTACATAAAACTTTACCAATTTTGCCCTGGCTGGTGTAGCTCAGTGGATTGAGCATGGGCCTGTGAAGCATAGGGTCACTGGTTCGGTTCCCAGTCAGGGCACATGCCTGGGTTGCGAGGCAGGTCCCTGGTGGGGGACACATGAGAGGCAACCACACATTGATGTTTCTCTTCCACTCTTTCTCCTTCCCTTCCCCTCTCTCTAAAAATAAATAAATAAAATATTTAAAAAAAAACTTTACCAATTTTGATAAGTTTTTTAAAAATGCACACTAATATGACAGCTGTCACAATATAATTTAACAAAATTGTTTGAAGGACTACTAGGGCCATCTTATAGAAGAAAACAAATGAACTTTTTAGCCAACCCAATATCATATATCAGATGTACACATAATGAAATCTAAGTTTCAGGAACTAAGTCTTTCAGTTAAGAGTACTACAGAAGCATTGTATATGGGTTGCTTTTGCTTTTTCTGCATAGCCATCTTTAACTGTTTTTGTTTTCTTCAGGTGGATAAAGTAGAATCTTTCAAATACAGTCAGAGTACCAAGGATAGCCTCCATGCCAAGTACAACACCAAAACCTGTGCCACTGTAGTGGGTGATGACCAGTGGGGACACCTGCAGTTGGATGCCACCTCTGTGTATCTGCTCTTCTTAGCACAAATGACTGCCTCAGGTTGGTACAAGGACAGGAGTACTGGGGGCCACAACATTGTAGAGCACTTGCTCTACCACAAGTGGCTTCTCCAGAAAACAAAATAGTTTTTTATATTGCTCAAAGATGCACATTGGAACCATAATATTTTGAAAATTGTACAAGGAGAAACAGTTTTTTGAGATCTAGTTGGTATTCCTTTACATTGAGAAACAAGTCTGGGATACTAATTAATACTTTTAAATTGAGAACCAGGAATTCTGGGTAGATTTCCTTTAGATGAGTATTTTTATCCTTTATTAATCCTCAGATACCATGAGATAGGGAAGAAGGACTAGGGTTTATTGTTTGTTCTCATACTATACACTGACAAGCCTATAGTTAGTATTAAGATAAATTAAATCACCTACTTCATACTACTCTTTATTAATATTTTATAAACAAGGCATCTCTCTATGGACCTCTAAATTTTATTAAGGGAATTAACTTAGGAGTCAGAATTCAAATATTTATTTTTTATTATTGAATAATAACTCTTTTCATATGGTTTTGTTGCTACTTTTAGATGCTTTACCTGAAAAGAGGAAAGCATAAGAACCAACATAATTGCCTTTTATTTATTCTATATTGAGGAAGACAATAAATCTGATGATAATCAATTTGTAAATTAAACAGGACCTTTCCCAGATTGTCCTGGGGTAAAGTAAAAGCACTTGTCACAATACCACATTTTTGACATTGTAATTTTTTTATCTTTCTATCTGGTTACAGAGCTACTTGGTACTAAAACCATTCAGGGTGAGAATTACTTCAGGATACTCTTCTTCTCCTTTTCTTGCATAAATATATTTTGGTAATAAAGCCTTCCTTTTATTCCCCTCCGGAACACACATCTCAGAGGCATAGTAACCTTTTCTTAAAGTTATAATATGGTTACCTATATACTCCTTTCTTTTGGAGGGGTGGTTTCTCCCTGAATAAGTGTTTTTTTAGGTTTTATTTTTAAAAATAGAATGGCAGATATAACTCCATTTCTAATATTCTTTCAATACCAACTCTAGAATTTTTTTTACAAAGCAAAAAGTATCTAAGTATCCCTTGTAGTTTTTCATTTTGAGCCCAGAAAAGAAGCTGAAATATAGTAAAGAGACTTATAAAAGACATATTTATTTATTCAACAAATGTCATCTCTCGATTCCTGACTTAAAATTTGATTTTCAACTCAATGAGTTGACTTTGATAAGTGCTTGGAATAAGATGGATATTTTTGATCAGGCCCTTGAGAAATAAGTAGGAATAAGTAGATATTCACAAGTCAGAAAAAAGAAGGGAACAGTATGACTAAAAGTACAGAAGTTTGAAAAGTACTTCAGTGTTTAGAGTGTAAGACAGATCTGGAAAAATGACAAAAAGGTGAAGCTACAGAGTTGTGGCTAGCTGTTTAAGGGTCTGTGTATTAACTGTGTATTAAGACAGTTTTAGCCCTGGGTGGTGTGGCTCAGTGGATGGAGGGCTGGCCTGTGAACCAAAGGGTCTCTGGTTCGATTCCCAGTCAGGGCACATTACCTGAGTTGCAGGCCAGGTCCCCAGTAGCGGGTGTGTGAGAGGCAAACCACACATTGATGTTTCTTTCCCTCTCTTTCTCCCTCCCTTCCCCTCTCTCTAAAAATAAATTAATAAAATCTTTTTTTAAAGAAAGTTTTGGATAATTAACTCCAGTAGAAAGAGGATAGATTGGAGGGGAAGAAAATTAAGATGGAGGACTACTTGGGAGGTTAGTGAAATACTTTAGGTCAGAAATGATGGAGAACTTATGTAAGGCAATTGTCTTTAGGATGAAATGGATGGATATGAGAGACAATTTATTAATAGAATATGAAAGCTCTTCATGGAAAATTTAGCAATTCTCCTCACATTTTCAAATTCTTAAAAATCTCAACCTTGTTTAAATGAGAGGCTTAGACAGAAGCTGACTGCAACTCACAGGATAGTGGCATGAAGAGCTCCACAGACCCTCTCCCCAGCAAAATAACCATAAGTAGTGAAAATTAAGTTTTTAAAAACCAACCATTTAAATTCACTGGAAATTGTCTTAAGGATGTAGAGTTAGTAGAGATTCATTTATTCAAGGAAATCTAAATCTTGGTGACAGCAGTGAGAAAGTGTGGTATTTGGGTCACCATCTACTCTCTTCCCTGCCCCAAACTCCCCTTGACAAAAGAACACTCAAGGTGGTTGTGGACAAGAGTACAAGGCTCTTCCCCAACTCCCGTTTTAGAGCTATGAGGTCTTCCTGAGAGAGGCAGGTTGCCAGCATTTCTCATTTTCCCCAGCCACGAGTTGAAGAAGCTATAGTCTAGTCAAGAATAACTAAGAGGTCTGGAGCTGCCTTCATAACCCCCAGTCTCACTTGTGGAGAAGAAGTTTACCCCTAGGCAGGTCAGGCTGAGAATATGAGTCCTGACCCTCCTGGGTCATACTACTAGCATGGGGGAGAGGCAGGCCATAAAAACAGAAAGCTTCATCATTGCTTTTCCCAAGAAAATTAACTATTTGGAACAGAATGTGGAAGAGTTCGGGCTTAAGGGCACTCACAAAAACGATGGACATTTTGGCTCTAAGAAATCAAGAGGAGGCTGATAGCTCAAGAAGAACAACAAGCTAATTCATAGACTATCTAGAAGTTGTAACAGAGCCAAGGAGAAAGGGTCCATCCAAAAAGAGTCCTCCTAGGGTTAGAAGTGTCGAAGACTGGCCTCAAAGACCACCTGAAATGGGGCCTGATTTTAATTGAGTGAGACCATGGAGCAATATATGCCTCAGGACATTGTAAAAATAATAGAGCAATCACCTGGTAACCAGGGGAGATAAGCAACTGGGTATAGCAACAGAGGCAGACACTTAACAGATTAGGGAAAAAGACAGTTGCTAAAACCAAAGTCACTTTCTTCCTGGGGTGACAGTGTGCAGGTCTGAGGCTATGTATACCCTCTAAGGAACAACATCAGAGGCTGCATGAAATCAGCAGCCTCAGACCTGCTGGAGGGAATAAATTTCACTGGAATTATCCAGCCAAGTCACTAAACAAATAAACAAGTAAAGAAAAACCATCTCCATGAAGGAGGGTATCAGTATCTATAAAGTTCCTATAACATATTATCTACAATATCCAGTTTTCAAAAATTTATGAGGCATGTGAAAAACAGGAAACTCTGAGCAAACACAAGGAAAAAACAGGTAACAGAAACTGCCTTTGAGAGGAAGTATATGTTGAACTTAGGAGACAAAGACTTCAAAGCTGTTACTATAAAAATGTCCAATAATCTAAAGGACACCATGCTTAAAAAATAAAGAGTATGTGATGAAAGTATTTCATTAAATAGAGAATGTCAATAAAGAGATAAAAATGAACCAAATGGAAATTCTGGAGTTGAAAAGCATAGTAACTGAAATGAAAAATTTACTAGAAGATCTTAACAGGTTTGAGTTGTCAGAAAATAGAATCAGCATACTTGACTTCCAGTCAAGGTGTCAGCATAGGTAATTGTGGTACCTGCCTCTTCCCACAACCACATCAAAATTACAACTAAACTACAAAACAGCCTTCATTCAGAACTGCCTGAAATCTGGCTGAATGGAAGTCCTACAACTAGGGAATTAAGGAAGAAGAAGCCACATCAAGACTGGTAGGAGGGGCAGAGACATGGAATAGGCAGGTTCCACACCTACCAGTGTTGGCTAAAAATGAAGAGGAGTATCTTGGCTGTGGAGATCCCCCCTGAGGAGCAACAGTTCTCAGCCCCACACCAGGCCCTCCAATCCAGGGTTCCAGTGCTGGGAAGAGAAGTCCCCATAACTTCTGACTGTAAAAACCAGCAGGGAGTGAGGCTGAGGGATATGGAGGCCTTCTGGGTACTAGGCAATTCCTCTTAAAGGACTTGCGTACAGACTTACACAGACTCACTTCTGAGCTCTAGCCCTGGGATAGCAGCTCAAAAGGAACTAGGGACCTGCTGCTGTCCAGTGGTATGGGTGCTGTTTTGACAAAGCCATGGATCAGGAGGACCTTGCAATCTGATGATATGAATCATACGGTCCTTTTTAGTTCTGAAGTTACAGTTCTGTGATTTAAAATATCTGCTAATAGGTCAAATATTTAAATATAAAAACTGAAACTATAGCCCTGCCTGGTGTGGCTCAGTGGATTGAACGTGGGCCTGGGAAGCAAAGGGTTGCCAGTTTGATTCCCAGTCAGGGCACATGCCTGGGTTGAAGGCCAGGTCCCCAGTAGGGGACGCATGAGAGGCAACCACACATTGATGTTTCTGTCCCTCTCTTTCTTCCTCCCTTCCCCTCTCTCTAAAAATAAATAAATAAAATCTTTAAAAAAACCCCTGAAACTATAAAAGTACCAGAAACATCAATGGGATAGAACTTTTTAATAAAAGTTTCTGAGAATAAAAACGTACTGTAAACAAAGTCAAGGCTCAAAAAAAAAACTAGAAAAAATATTTGTAACACATATGATGGCCAAAAGGCTAATTTTCTTAATATTCGTTAAAGTATCAATAACAGAAAGACCAGCAATTCAGTATAAATTGGTGGACACAACCAAACAGTTCATAGGAAAAGAAATACAGATGGCTTACAAACATATAAAAAGACTCACAACCTTATTCATAATAAAAGAACTTCAAATTAAACAAGGAGATCCTATTTCTCATCCGTTAGAGTGGCAAAGATCAACAACTTATTAAAGCTTGTGTTGATGTGGTTTAGAGAACAGGCAGTTAGTGCTGTTTGTTATGTAAACTATGCAACTTCTTTGTGGAATAACCTAGTAATAATTATCAACATTTAATACACACATGGTAAAGTTATGGAGAAGTATACTGATATTTGCAGCTTACTTTGACAGATATCAAAAAATGAGATGGATTGATGGATGGATAGGTATGTGATGGAATATTATAGTAAAATGTTAATGGTTCAGTCCAGATGGTGTGTACACAAGTGTTCACTGTAAAAATCTTTCATTTCTTTTGTTTGTTGAAAAATTTCCTAATAAAATTTTGGAAAAAAGTGCATAAATCTGTGACTTGGCAGTTCTACTAAGAATTTACCATGATATATTGGTACATGAGCACAAAGATATATAAATATACAGATATTCATGGTGGTACTGACTGTGGTGATAAAAGATTAGATACAACCTAAATGCCTTTCATTAATTAACTGGTTATATGAGTAGGCATTCAGTGGAAAGCTGTGTAGCTGTTAAAAAAGATGAGGCAGATATACTTTAAATTGTCTCCAAGTAATAAATGAAAAAAGCCGGGTGCAGCATAGTATGGTACTACTGTTTCTGTAAATTTTATATAGCATAATATATCTCAAAAAGGATACAGAAGAAACTGGTAAGACTTATTTTCTCCAGAGAGGAGATTTGACAGAGTGGGAGTGATGTGATTCTGAGTGGAAGACTTTCACTGTATACCTGTTGGCATTCAATAAAAATAAGAGATGGGGAAGGAGAGAGGAGAGAAATGTAATTTTTTCTTTAATCCTCACATGAGGATATGTTTGTTGGTTTTAGAGAGAGAGGAAGGGAGAGAGAAACATTGATGTGAGAGAGAAATGTCTATTGATTGCATCCTGTATGTGCCCCAACCAGGAATGAAACCTGCAACCATTTTTGGTGTATAGAACAATGCTCCAACCAATTGAGCCACCTGGCCAGGGTGAGAAATATTACTTTTTAAACAAAATGGATTATACTGTACATTTTGGGAGGCATTATAGCTCCTTGGTTAGGATCTCAGTCTCTAAAGTGATATAGAAGTTGATACTCAATTGAGTCTTATTTATTAGTTACATGACCTTAGTGAAATAATTTCTCTGAGCCTCATTGAGAAAATAGAAGTACCCCCTCTTAGGGATGTTGTAAAAAGTAGGTGGGTAATTCATGAAAACACTCCATTGTATGCTGTAACTATCTGTGTATAGCCTACACTTAGAATAATTCTCATTTTTACTACAAAAATAATGGATTTATGTTCTCCTAAGAATTATAATATATATCTACTTCTTGCTTAGTATTTAGACTCTTTCCAACTCTTTCATGAAGTATTTGCCTTTTTCCAGATGCTTAGGTTTGACATTTGGACACACATGAATTAGTTACCTATAGAATTAAGAGCCTGAGACTTTCTATTAAAACCTACAAATACTAGTTAAAATTCTTCCATGTTAAAAATATGCTGTTATCTCACTTAGTTGAAGACTAGCCTAAGACTGATTTGTGATCTTATTTTTATGGTTCTTAATCAAAGTACCTCTCCTTATTCCTAAACAGAAGTAGGATTACCTGGGAATGGTTGGGTCATGTAGTTACTGTAGCTGCCTTTAAAACCTATAGTAATCATTGACCAACTCTATATCTTTATTCTCTTTTTCCTCAGGACTTCATATCATCCATAGCCTAGATGAAGTCAATTTCATACAGAACCTTGTGTTTTACATTGAAGCTGCATATAAAACTGCTGTAAGTACTCATTTGGGAATGTATTTTAAACATGGTGTTTTTTAAATTCTGGATAATCCATTTTCTCTTTTAATGCTTCCCCTTACAGTGAACTAATCTATAAGGCTTCTGGCAAAAATTGCCTTTAGCTTCTTTCTTTGATAACCTTTGTCATCCTCTGTTTACCTTCTTCCCAAGGGAGTTACAGAGGCAAGAGAGTCAAGATGCTATGCTTTTATTTCTTGCAAACTGTACAATATCAGATGGCATGTATTTGACAGTCTGGGGCTAAATTCTAGTCTTATTCTAATGCCTTATGGTCTTGAACAGGAACGAGATGGCTAGGGAGTAGTCTGGGTTAGTTAGCTACTTAGAAATAACATTTAGTCATGTGTGTAATATTATCTGTAGACATTGATTCAGTATCTACTATACAAACTAGTTACTTTTTCTTATAACTACTATATGAGGTAAATTTATATTAAATCATAAAATATTTAACATCTTCTCTGTCAGGGATCACTGTTCTGCATTGCATATTCATTGCATTGAAAATGGCTATATCATAGTCTGGTTTTTTTAACTTAATGGTTTAGTTTTTTAGTTATTTTAGGTGGGAGGGTAAATCTGGAACCTGTCGCTTCATATTTGGCCAGAAGGTTAAGTGTAACATACACATATTTTATGCAAGCACACATTATTTGTTGACTGATCTCTTTGCCTTCTGATACCATAGGCCTGCTATCGTCCAGGGTGAAACTCAGGGTTCTCTGACCTCTCCACTGCATCTAAGGGTTGCAGCAGTAGAATTAATGATATTTGTGCCTTCTGGTACTCTAATCTTTGTTGCACAAACTAGGGTAGAACTAGTTTGGGGGCAGGTGAGGCTAGCCATGGGATAAATATGGCTGACCTTCCTACACCTTTAACTCAGAGATTTGATGTGAAAAGTGACGTAAGGTACATACAGAAATAAATATAAGGTGTCTGAGGTATATGTGTGTGTACATGTGTTTGCATGTACCTGCATGTGTAAATGTGTATATTTTCAAGTTCTTTTTAGTGAGAGGATGTAGAAACAATGACACCACAGTGACAATGAGCACGATTGCTCAAGTCTAGGATTGTAATTATCATTCTGTAATAAAAGAAAGCAGAATTCCATAGAGAGGTGGTTGATTCCTGGACTGGTATGGAGAAAATACAAGATGAGACTAGAGTATCATGTAGTAACAAAAGTGAGGAAGTGTTCAAAAAAGAATGGGGTAGGTCAAATTTGGAAAAACTCCCTAAGGCCAAAACAAACAATTTGAGCAAGAAAATAAGTAATAACATTTTATTACAACCCAGAGAATAACCTAAATAACCATATGTTCATACCGATATAAACAACTGAATAAGTAAATGGGGGAGAAAGGACAGTAATTCCTTAGTGAAGAATGGCCATTAATGACTACAGAAGTAATGAAAGAACTAGAAAATCACTATGGAAACACCACTAATAATTCTTGCAGGCAAGAATCATACTAATAGATACTGTCAACTGATTGTCACTGGCACCAATTCAACACCAACGGGAACCCCAAATTTGGGGTTCAGTGAAGGAAACTTTATTCAGTGCAGAACAGCTCAATTGTGGTACAGCATATCTATGAAAAAGCACAGTTGTGAAAACAGCACAACTGTGAGGCAGCACTGGGACATCCCCTTCTCTGGCCAGATAGCGCTGCTCTGTTCCTTGCCTCTGCTTTGCACTGCACGGGTCTGCCCCACCATGCTTTGGTCAACTCCTTTTTGTGCCAGTCTGCTCTGGCTTGCATTGGTCTCCTGCAAGACATCTTTACTGTTTTAGCTCAGCCAGAAAAATGCAGTCTTCAGCTTTGGTGGAAAGAGAAAGTACCTTCCAGTGCCAGAGGGGAGCTGGCTTATATGGATGGAAGTCCATGTCTCTGGTCCCTAATTGGTCTTTCCTCATGCAAATGAGGACTCCAAATCCTCACGGTTTGATTGGTCCAAAAGGCATTGTCCTGATTCGTCAGAATAGAGTCACTCTGGTTGGTCAGAGCTGTGCAGCTCCAATGGGATGGGGAAAGCCTCAGTCCTATTGGTTGCAATAGAATTCCAGGAACTTCTTTATAAGGCCTGGCTCAGATGGAAGGAACACAGTGCAGGCAGGCAGTTCATTGCAGACTTTTCCCTGAAGTGCAGTTTGAGTGAGGGGCCCCTGTGTAGAAATGGCTATTAGGCTCTGTTTTTGTTTTTGTTTTTGTTTTTTAAATTTGAACCCAGTTAGCCATCAGAAGCCCTTCTTAGTAGGTGTCTTCTTTCTCAGGGTTTACAATGCTACATTAGTGGGTGGATGTTGGAAGAGAAATAGGATGTTTGTAGTCATAAAGTGTCTCAAGATACTTACTAATTACAAGTTGGAAAATGGTAACAGTAGAATGGAATAACCCTGAAGACACCACCTTAACCAAGTGATGAAGGTTAACATCAGTGGTAAAACATAACATTGTATGCCCCCTGATATAATGCACTGAGGAGGGCATAGCATAATGTCTGTAGTATCCTTGCCAAAAATGTATAACCTCAATCTAAGCAAGAGAAGACATGAGGCAAACCCAGATTGATGGAAATCTATAAAATATGTGACCACTAATCCACAAATCTTCAAAAAGTGTCAATGTCATGGAAGATAAGACTGGAGGAACTGTAAATGATTGGAAGAGGCTCAGGAAGAAATGTAGGATAGTATTCTGGCTTGGATCCTGGTATATTAAAAACTATTAGTGGAAAAAGTGGTAAAATCCTAATCAAGTCCATAATTTGGTTACTAGTATTGTTCTGATGTTAATTTCTTAGCTTTGACAGTTGTACTATGGTATATCAGGTGTTAACATTAAGGAAAGCTGAATGAAAGGTGTATAGGAACTCACTTTTACTATCTTTGTAACTTATCTGGAAGTGTAAAGTTACTCAAAATAAAAAGTTTATTGAAAGCAATTTTAACTGTTATCTTTATATTATCAAGGGGCCATATAGAACTATGGTTAAGAATGTAGGCTTTGGAGTGAGAGTACTTGGCCTCTAATCCCAGGGCTGTCACTTATTAGCTGTGTGTCCTTGGGTGAGTCACTTAACCTCTCTTTGCACCTCAGTTTTATCATCTATAAATGTAATGATTAAGGAAGATAGTAGTGTAAAGTTCATAGGTTAGTGCATGGTACATTGTCAATGCCACTGTGGAGTAAAATTAGAATGGATATTTAAGGTAAAATACCAAGGTGTGGTTTAGACTCCATTTCCTAGACTCCTTGGGTATCTGCTTTGATGGGAAATTTTGATAAGTACCTCTCTAGATGGACTACTTAGAATTATGTAACTACATAGTGAGCTCTTTGTAGGAATTAGCTATTTTTGCTGATAATGATGATATGAGAGATTCTAGCCAAGAGCATATTTTTCCCACCGTGATCATTAGTCTGACCCTTTGAGTCAAGAGTTTTTCCATCCAAACTATTAAAAACTCTAAAAAGCATGAATTAGGTTAAACTGTAGGGATTAGTGACAGAGGGATATTTGTTTTTTATCCTATTTTGATTGATAACATACTTTTCTACTGGAGCCAATTCCTGTGATTTTCTTACTAATCTAAGACTCAGATATTCTAGATTGGAAACAAGTTTTATGAATCTTATTTTTAAAAGTTTAATCTTTTTCCCACTTCATTACTACCTGCTCTTTGAGTTGCTTTGAGCTAATTTCCTGAATATTTTCTGGTCAGGAAAGTGATTGAAGAACTTTAATGTATAGGGATCTGGGCATCTTTCCCTGCTATAATTCACTGTAATCTAGTTGACTGACCCTGGAGAGCTTGACCTCTCATAAAAACACAAGGTAGCTCTACTCTACAATGTCAAAGTTTAGTATTTGATGCTGGTATTCTCTGGCAGATGATTAGAAGTCTGCTGATTAAAGTTGGGGAAGACAGAAAGAGAGTAGTAGTATCTACTTGCTAATTTGGAATTTTATTTGGCTGGAAGGTGTGGGGGAAGGAAGGGAAGACAGTGAGTTACTGGTATTGGGCCAAGGATTACAAGCGAAATTTTTGATGAAGCATTATGTAAATGATTTCTTATGAAGAAGTCATTCTAACTCTAAAACAAAATGCTGGGGAAGAAATATATTAAAGAAGGAAGCAGAGCAGGCAACATATGAACGAAGGGGTCTGAGAAGGAAACAACTTGTTTGAATTTGAAACTGGCCAGGGAAATTTAGAAGGCCTAATCACACTTTGACTACAATTAAACTGTCCAGGAGTCCTACAACTTCTTGGATGCTATCCTAGAATTTAAAGTTACTGGGAAAATATCTGTGGGAGCAACTCAACTCATTGGCATATCCTTAATAAGCACAAGTATGGCAAATTAGCTGTTATTTGTGCCTTTTATTTAATAGTTGTGTATCTAGTAAGCATTTAGTAGTGATGATTTTCTAATGGAATGTTGCTTATTTTATGACAGGACTTCGGTATATGGGAACGTGGAGACAAGACCAACCAAGGGATCTCAGAATTGAATGCCAGTTCAGTTGGAATGGCAAAGGTAATTTTTCTTGCTTTGTTTATCCCAGGTATGGGGGAAGGAAGTCTGGTATATCTTTGCCATAGATAAAGGCTTAATGTGAATATGGACCATCATCAAATTGATTGTTCTTTTAAACCACAGGCAAAATTCGGATTCTTCCCTAGAACTATGAACATGTAGGTAAAGACTTCTTTCATAAGCTCCAGATTTATATATCCAAATTGGTTTTGTAGCATATCTCTACTTACATATCTTGCAAGGAACTCAGAGAGCATATCTTAAACTAAACTCACCATCTCTACCATCACACAACAAACAAAAGAAGGTATTTCATCCTTCTATACACCATTTGACAAAGATTGATATCAGGAAACTATTTCTCAATCCTCTACCACCTACACTCTCCTACACCCCCCCCATATTATTATCATTATCATTATCTTTCCACTTGGCTTTATTTTTTCTTTCCCACTGCTACTGCCTCAATTACAGCTCTTATATTTGGAAAAGGCAAGAAGGCATAAAATAGGATAGTAAGGATCGGATCAAAACATATCTATTATAATGATAAATATGCACGACTTAATTTCTTTCTCCTAACAAAAGGCAAAAACACAGGTTGATTTTAAAAGAGAAAAAAAGGAAGGAAGTTCAGCCTTTACTACTTATAAGAGCACTAACATAACAATTTTATACAGAAATATTAAAAATAGAAAGATGGGCAAAGTCTTGCCAACATAAACAAAAAAACATGGTGACCATGTATGTAAACATCAAATGGAGTAGTATTCAAAGCAAAATAGTATTATATGGAATAAAGAGGACAAATAAGGTCAAGATAGAATTTTAAAAGGCACAGCCTAAAATGAGAAAGCCTGGCCAGGAATGTAGTTTCAATTAATACAAAACAAAATATATTAGAAATACAAGTCAAAATAGAAGCAGTTATAAGGGGATAATTTAACAAAAACCACTGCCAGGCATGACAGATGAAATAAACCAAAAATAACATCACAGGAAATTTCAACTATATAATTAATGTGGTTGAATTAGTAAATATATATGGAACTTTGTACCTAGAAATATTTATCCCCTGGGTAAACTTTTTCTTTTAGTGTATTTTTATTATCAAAGTAGTACAGATACTGAGTTTATTTTAAGAAATTTTACTATACTTCTGTATAATCTGACTTTTTATCCTCATCTGAGGACATGCTTGTTGATTTTTTAGAGAGGGGAAAGGAAGGAGAGAAAGAGAGAAACATAGATGTTAGAGAAAAATATCAGTTGGTTGCCTCTCACACCGCGCTAACTGGGGACCAAACCTACAACCCAGGCATATGCCCTGACTGGGAAGTGAACTGGCAACCCTTTAGTTCACAGGCCAGCGCTGAATACACTGAGCCACACCAGTCAGGGCTGTAATTGTTTCTTGATTGCTGTTGTCCCATTCATGGGTATGCTTCATTGTCAGGCTGGTTGAGGCTCAGCACCAACCATGTAATGCAAATTGTTGTATATGTGCTGACCAAACAAAACAATCCAAAGCAAAAGCAAGCAGAAAACAACTCAACAAATAAATAAATCAATACCAACAACAAAAATAACAATGAAAAGAATCAGAAATGAAAAGTCACTAATACTCTAACAAAAACAATAAAAAATTAAATAAAAAGGAGAAGAGAATAATAAAAAACAAGTAACAAAAAGAATTCGAGAAGGAAAAAGAAGTTGGAAAGCATATGAAAGGAAAAAAGGAAGATAAAAAAAGAAACATAGTAACAAAAATAATAAATACATATATAGAGAAAAATATAGATGAAATAAAATAAAAATAAGGAAAACTAAAAAAAGAATAGAAAACAGAAAACATAGAATAACAATAAGAAAGAGAGAATGAGAGATATGAAAGAAAAACAGGAAGACAAGAAAAAATGAAATAGAAAAGACAAAATAAAGAAAAGATTAAAAAAGAAAAAAAGTGTGGTTTGCCTCACCAGATTGTTGTGCCTGCTGTGATGACTCTTTCCATACACTGTTAGTGAAGCCCAGTGAAGCCCATTGGGTCCCACTCTGGTGCTGTCCGAAGCTGGCTATTTGTTTGGTCTTAGGTCTCTCAAGAGGTTTTCTGTCGCAAGTTAATGTCAGATAGCTGTCCCATCCTGGCCCTTGGCAAGCCTGTCAGGGTGGAGCTTCTAGTTGACCAGCAGATGGGGCCTCCAGAGCTTAGAGGTTGGATGTGCCTCCAGTCTCATCCTTTGACAGTCCCCTCTCCCTTCTTTCATAGAAATGCTCTCAGTAGTCAAGGGTGGGGGGGCGGTAACCAGGACCTGGCAGGGGTGTTTCAGCTCCAATGATGGTGCTCACACTCTGAATGAAGGGTAGGCAGGCACTTGTCTTTCTATGGCTGCACGGGTTGAACTTGCTGGGGAGCTTGACTCTGATTCCCCATATTGCAGCTGCAGAGCCCAGAGTATGCCCATCTGACTCCTGGGCAGAAGCCCAGCTGGGGATCACACACAAAAAAATCAGTACTGCTCGGCACTCAAATATCTGTGCATGCAGTGGCAACAGCAGGTCAGGGCCAAATCTCCCAGTTCCACCTGGGCTTTAAATGGGCCAAATGTTTCACTCTTCTGCGCCATCTAACCAAGCAAGGTGTAGCTGAATTTTTAGCCCAGCATAGTTCCCCTTTGCCTTGAGGTAGACTGAATGACTCAGTAGATTGGTAGGGAGGGTTGCCACCTAATGTGGGTTAGAGTGGTCCTCTCCCTCAAGTCTCACCATCTAGACTCTGACCAGTGATCTGCCCAAAGTCCTTCTAGAGAACAGAGGGCCCTTCAAATTCACTGTTCTGTGTACCAAGAACACCCCTTCTCTAGCTTTCAACTGCCATGTGACTCCTTTAGCATTCATGGATCAGGGAAAACTTCCCAAGCTAGTATTGTAACAATGGGCTCACTTCTTCCCTGGCATGGGGCTCTGGTCTCCCAAGTGGATCTAATCCCTACTGCTTCTCACTCCTGATGCTGTATGGGCTCCCCTTCTTGTCTCTTGTTGCTCTGGATTGGGGATCCTTGTATGGGGATGAAGTCCCACCATTCTATGGAGAGGAGCTCTTCTGGTACAGTATCCATCTGACTCCATCATCACCATACCTGCATGAGGGGCTTCACCCTCTCCTTGTCTCTTCCCATCTTCCCTTGTGCTCCTGCTTCTAAAATTTTAGATCAGCTACACTTCAGCTGGTTTTTCAAGTTGATTGCTCTGCAATTTAGCTGCAAGACAGGTCTGGGTCTGGGAGCAAGCAGACTGAGCTTCCAGCTACTCTGCAGCCATCTTGGAATTCTTCCACCCATTTTTAATTGTTTTGTTGTTGTTTTTCTTGAGTTTTTATATGTTTTGGATATTAACCTCTTATTAGATATGTGGTTGCCAATATTTCTGCCATTCCATAGGTTGTCTGTCAGTTTTTTTTTGTTTCTTTTGCTGTGCAGAAGCTTTTTAGTTTGCTGTAGTCCCAATTGTTGAGTTTTGCTTTAGTTGCTTATGTTTTTGGTTGCATCTATAAAAATCATTGCAAAAAGTAACATAAAGGAGTTTCTTTCCTGTGTTATCTTCTGGGAGTTTTATAGTATCAGATCTTATGTTTAGTCTTTTTAAGTTAATTTTATTTATTTTTAGAGAGAGGAGAAGGGAAGGAGAGGGGGAGAGAAACATCAATGTGTGGTTGCCTCTCATGCGCCCCCTACTGGGGACCTGGTCTGAAACCCAGGCATGTGCCCTGACTGGTAATTGAACCAGCAATCCTTTGTTTCACAGGCCTGCACTCAATCCCCTGAGCTACACCAGCCAGGGCTATGTGTCTATTTTAATGCCTATACCATACTATTTTAATTACTGTATTTTTGTAAAATACTTAAAATTATGACATGTTAGGCTTTCAGCTTTGTTCTTCTTTCCCATGATTGCTTTGGATGTTTGAGGTCCTTGGTGGTTTCATGTAAATTTTAGGGCATTTCACCTCCTTCGTTAAATTTATTCTTAAGTATTTTATTGATTTTGATGCTATTGTGAATGGGATAGATTTTTTAAAAATGTCTTTTTCAGATGTTTTATTGTTAGTGTACAAAAACATCACTGATTTCTGTATGCTGATTTTATGTCCTTCGACTTAACTGTATTTGTTGATTAGTTTTTTTGCTAAGTCTTTAGGGTTTTCTACGTATAAGATAATATCATCTGTAAATAATGACAATTTTACTTTCATTCTAATTTGGATTCCTTGTCTTCCCTGATTGCACTGGCTAGGACTTCTAACACTATGTTCTGTAAGAGTATTTTTTTGTTTCTGATCTTAGAGGAGAAGCTTTCAGTCTTTCACTGTTGAGTATAATGTTAACTGTGTGTTTGTCCTATATGGCCTTTATTATGTTGAGGTATATTCTTTCTATATTGAATCTGTTGAGGGTTTCTATCATGAAAAGATGGCCACAGCCTCCATCTTAACGGTCTCTGAGACAATATGAGAGGAAAAGAACAACTCAAAGGTCTTTTGGAATAAAGAAAGTTAATCATAGCCCTGGCTGGTGTAGCTCAGTGGATTGAGCATGGGCCTGTGAACCAAAGGGTTACTGGTTTGATTCACAGTCAGGGCACATGCCTGGGTTGTGGTCCAGGTCCCCAGTAAGGGGTGCGTGAGAGGTAACTATACATTGATGTTTCTCTCCTTCTCTTTCTCCTTCCCTTCCCCTCTATATAAAAAAATAAACAATCTTTTTAAAAAAGAACGCTAGTTGTATTTTATGTTCTACTGAACATACTTAAAATGACATTATGTACATTGCTATGACACTAAGATACAGGGCATAGAAATATATATCTTTTTAATGTTGACATTAACTATTCCTTCTTTGCTCCTCACAGGCAGCCCTGGAAGCATTAGATGAACTAAATCTGTTTGGTGTGAAAGGTGGGCCCCAGTCAGTTATTCACGTACTTGCTGATGAAGTACAGCACTGCCAGGTAAGAAATAATGGATCACATTACAGAACATTTTATTCTAACCCAGATTAAGACTTAGTAAGGACTTTAAAATAAAGAAACCTGATTGAGAATACATAATCTTATTTATTACCATGTGCCAAAAATGACTTATCAAACATCCTGTACTGAGATAAGCTTGATATAACATTAGCAATAACATAAATCATAGCCCTGTTTTCTTACCCAAAGTTATAAAGGGATCCCATTATGGTATATGGGATCGATCCTTCAGTGTTGTCATATCAAGTTCATGGACCCTGCTCCTGAAGTATTTCCTTTTCTAGGTATAAAAGGAGAATAAGGGATGATTGATTTTGAGTGTTCTTGATAGTGGCTCTGAAACATTCCCTTGTCCCAGTTTTAAATGTTTGGAGTTCAGATTGTTTAAATGGTAAACACATATCTTCAGTTTTGTTTAGGATTACTCTGTGTATTGAAAGATTAAGTTCTTCTCATTGGTAAGATGAGTTCTCTTCTCCAAACCCTGATTAGAAGCCGTAATGTTATAGTGAATATGAACTCATCTTCTAATTGTAAAAACACAAAATTTCTTATGGAAAAGATAAATATAAAGGATATATGAGCTGAGCCTCCCATTTCCTATTTCTCAGCAGCTACATTTTCCCTTACCTTTATGCTTAATAGGTGCTTGTGGAATAACAGAATTGTAGATGGGATAATGATGTTAAGAGTATTCTATATCCATTAGCATCTGCTTAACAATCAGGATTGGAAAGCACTGACAGCAGGATCAAAATGAGGGATAACATACAGAACTAGTTAGCTTTTAAAGCTGTCACTATTGAATACTGTTTGGATTTTCTTCTGAATGATCCTCTTCTACATAAATCTTTTGAAACTAAATCTGTTAGTTTTATAACTGCAAGTTATTCACTAATGTGCCACATTTGATTTTCTTTCTCTTAGTCTATTCTTAATTCAATACTCCCTCGGGCTTCAACATCCAAAGAGGTTGATGCTAGTCTACTTTCAGTTATTTCCTTCCCTGCTTTTGCAGTAGAGGATAATCAGTTGGTGGAAGTCACAAAACAAGAAATCATCACTAAACTTCAGGTATGTCTATATGAGCCTTCCTTTCTGTTATGGTTCTTTAGGGGAAAGTTATTATCTTTTGGGGCCTTGACTATGACTTGTGTCAATGATTTAACCAAATGACAGGGTTAATACCAGTAACAAGGAATATTAACATCATGTACTCCCAATACATTGCACCAAGAAGTGCACAGCACCTCTGTGACATCCTTCCCAATACTGCATAACCTCAATCTAATCATGAGAAAACCTTAGACAAAACTAAATTGAGGGACATTTTACAAAATAACTGACACACACACTTCGAAGATGTCAAGGTGACACTTTTTAAACAAAGAAAGACTGAGGAACTGTCACAGATCAAAAGAGACTAAGGAGGCATGACAACTAAAAGCATTGGGATTCTGAATCAGGTAATAGAACAGAAAAAAGCCATTAGTGGAAAAACTGGTGAAATGCAAGTAAGTTCTGTACTTTGGTTAATAGTGTGGATTTTTTAGTTTTGATAAATATTCTTTAGTTATGTAACATGGTTAGGAAAAGGGGAAACTGGTAGAAGGATATATGGAAACTCTCTGCACTGTTCTTGTAACTCTTCTGTAACTCTCAAACTATCTCAAAAATTTAAAAAATATGATATCTCTTTTTTTAAAAAAAGGCTGGGGTGTCTTATAAATCTTACAAGCTGTGTGAGCAAGAACACACAGATCACTAATTGGGCTGTCACAGGTTTGTCCTAATGGTGGAAAGCCATG